>QANZ01021728.1:0-38093 GCA_003254925.1 Chamaecrista fasciculata | reverse complement strand
CGTACCTAGCCCTTATGGCTACCCTGTTACGGGCAACGTTAGACTAGGCCAAAGTCTGACAACAGAGTTTGTTTTTAATTACGTTTTAGTCCCTGGGAAAAATTTTTATTTTCCCTCTTCCGCTGCGCTCCCTCTGTGATTTCCCAACAGGACTCTCCGGGTCGGTCCAGCAATTTGTAACCCTTACATAATTGCATCATGACTCTCGAGAAGCATCTAGTGCATGTATCTCTATACACCGAGGTCATGCTGGTCTTGGTTCATTTACGCTCCCACGTGAATGATCGACCAGGGACAGTTTTAGATTAGTTATCATATAATTAATCAAGGATTGTCATCATAGTAAACACGCTAATAACATGATAACCATTAATTTATCTTCATAAATTAATTAATATGTTCAAAACATATTTATAAAATGATTGGCCCTAGGGCACAATCTCCAACAGTCCCAGCGCCAAGTACTCGTCGAGTGGCATGGGCTGCCTCGTGATGAATCCACTTGGGAAGTTTTTGCTGATGTTCAGGCTCTTTTTCCTTCAATCAACCTTGAGGACAAGGTGATTTTTGATCCCCGGGGTATTGATATGGGCCTAGCAGTCCAAGATGAAGAAGTTCCAGCAGAGGTGGATGCCAAGTTAAATCCAGAGATCATATTTGGGGAAGATCCAGCTGGGTCAAGCACCTCTTGTGGGATTGGGCCAGAGATGGAAGGATCCAAGATGGAAGAAGCTGCTGGACTTGGGAAACGCGTGAGAAGGAAGCCAGGTTGGATGAAAGACTACGTGTGATTCTCTTGCATGTGAGGTGGGGACCACGTGAACGAATTGGGGGAATTCTGCTATGCAGCTCTATAATTACGATTGCTTGTAATAAGAAATGACTTAGTGATGTTTTGAATAGAGTCTAGAACTTGGAGCCTCCCTTGCTCGAATTGGGAATTCCTTTTGTATATTTTCCTTTTTCTGCTATAGGAATCTGATACAAATTCCCCATAAACTTCCATTTCTTCTCTTCCATTTGTTCTTTTTCTTCACTTTTGGTTTCTGCAGGTTAACCCATATCAAGATGCAGGCACACATAAAACAGAAACTGGATTTTCAATAAGTGAACCATTTCTGGAAAACAAACCTGATGATTTTTAGGGCGTTAATGCGTTATATATAGGTACGAATTAAACCTTGATGAAAAACCAGAGAGGTGAAAGCGACGAAACGCGAATTTTAAGAACACATCGCTGCATTGGGCTTCCATGGAGGACGTGAGATTAAGAACATTAGGAACGAACTGATGCAACAGCAATTTGAGAGAATTGAGTTACTTTCTCTCATTCGTACAACTCCTTGAGCAAAGCAAGCACAAAACCCTAAGGCAAAATTTCTAGTCAGATCAGCCTGCGATGATCGATTAAATAATAATAATAATAGAATTGCAAACGCAATCTCTTACCAATTAACAAACCCCGATTGTGAAGATCGAAAATAGTTTTCAAATTACAAAGATGATGAAGATGATGATGATGATGAAGATGAAGATGATAATGAAATTAGGATTTAGGGACCAATTTTTTTTTTTAATTCTGATTTAACAAATTTGAGGACCTAGGGACCAAATTGCAAGAGAGTGATTTTTTTAGGGGTTTAGGGGTTAGGGTTTTAGGGTTTAGAATTTTAGAGTTTAAGTTTTAGGGTTTTTAATACTTTTAAGGACTAAATTGAAATGTTTGGAAGTGTTTTGGGACACTTTACAATTTTATTTTGAGAATTTAGGACTAAAATGAATGAAGATGATGAACAATGTAAATCCAGGGACTGATTTGCTAGTTTACTCAATTTTTATGTTCAAAAATGTAAATCCAGTCATCATGCCAAGGTTGAAAAAAAAAATAAGAATGCCCAGTCATGATGCCACGTAATCAAGTCAAACAAAAAAAATGACACATAAGCAAAAAAAATTGCCACATGTGCATTGAGTCAAAATTGAGGGCATAATTGAAACGTTGGTTGCACATTGAGGGCATGTCTGAACAAAATGAAACGTTAAGGGCATAAGTGAAAATCACTGCAAACGTTAGGGGCATGAAAGGGTGTTTTGCCTTAAAGATAATAATATCTTTAATATTAAGTGATCAAAGATATTATGGTTATGTTTAAAGTTTGAAAGATATTTTAATAGCTAAATAGATCTTAGCCGTATATTTGGTTACTTGATAGACGTACCAGATTAAAGCTTAAATCCTATTTAAATTGGTGCTCTCTCTGCCCATAAAGGGGTAACACATTTATGAGAATTAGGTCAGAGAAAAATTACTCTGAATTTTCCATCACTAAAGAAACCTGTGTGCCATTAAAGATAGGGGAAGAGAGAGAAATCAATTCAACAAGATCAAGATTAAGATGGTTTCCAACACTCCAGGTATGTATTCTTGAGTTAATTGTAAAAGTTATGAGATTTCAAGAACTTGAGATTTAAAGAGTTTGATTATGTTTTCAAGAATGATAAATCTAACATTTGCTACCTCTACGGTATGTGAACTACATTGAATTGATTATTTGTTTCAAAGTCTTAAGGCTACATTTCCTTGACCCATAAATATTTGGTGTGATAGTCAAGGGTTTGTTTGATTTCCTACCCTAAAAATAATTTTTTATTTTTAAAAATAAAAAACTAAAAAATATGTTTGATGACATAGTTTTATTTTTTTGATTTTAAGTCAAAACATCAAATATTGTTTTTAAAATCTAAAAAAAGAAAACTAATGGCTGTTGCTTTAAACTCTCAAAATAATTTTAAAAAATTGTTCATAGGGATAGAAATCAAACAGGCTCCATGTTACTTTACATATTGTTTGTCTTCCACTCAAGAAGAAAACACATCAATATAAACTGTCATTTAGTCTGAGATTAATACAAAGGAGGTTTTGTTCTTCCACAATTTGTTTACGCTTGTGATTTTCAACTTGTTGATGTCTTGACTAAACCACTAGACTCTCTTCTAAATTCTCTTGTAGATAGATATATTCACAACTCCAACTTAAGGGGAAAAGATGGAATATAGCCCATTTATTCAGCCCACGTGTATTTAGGGGTGAGCGCGGGTTAGGTTAGGATAAAATTCCAACCCAACTCGCATATTAATTTGTGGGTTGAGTTTAGTTTTGCATTTTCATAATTTCAATAAGAACAAATCCAACCTGCAAAGTTCCAGGTTGGTTTGGGTTCAACGTGCGGGTTGAGTTTGTATTTTTTTTAAATTTTTTTTTTCATAACAAAAATATATTATTATAAATTTGTGAGTAGTGAATAAAAAGGCCTACCCATAACAAAAGTTAAAAAATATAGATTTTATAAATAAAAATATAAATCAATTAAAGTACACTAAATAAAGTATATAGGCCAAATTGCGAATTTGGTCCTCTAACTTTGCTCTAGGTCCTGAATCAGTCCTATATCTTTTTTTTGTCTCGAATTTGGTCTTGTATCTTTGCTCTAGGTCTCAAATCAGTCCTATATCTTTTCTTGTCTCAGTTTTGGTCCCATATGTCTTGAAAACCTCCCACCATTAGCCCTCTGTCCATTTTAATTTACACTTTAGTCCTGAAAACTTCAAGTCCCTGACTATCAAAATGAAAGTGAAAGAGCGTCCCTGAAGATTCTCAAACCATAGATCTTGATCCCTAATCCATGAATTTTTCATGAAATGGAATAGAAATGCAAAAACAACACAACATGAAAGCAAATGACAGAGGGACCAAAACTGAAAACGCAGAAAATTTAAAACCCACTGAAAAATGCCCCAAACTCGCCGGAAAACCTATGGAAATCGCCGAGAAACTCGAGCTCATTCAAAAACCCCAACCCTCACTGAAATCTCACTCAAATAATTGCTCTCAAATACTTTAAGAAAGAATTTTCGAAAATCCAAACTTTCTTCTATCACCTCCCTCCTCAAAAGTTTGAATTTTCGAAAATTCTTTCTTAAAGCATTTAAGGGCGATTATTTGAGTGAGATTTCAGTGAGGATTGGAGTTTTTGGATGAGTACTTGAGTTTCTCGGCGATATCTGTACGTTTTTTTGGTGAGTTTGGGGCATTTTCCGATAAGTTTTAAATTTTCTGCGTTTTCAGTTTTGGTCCCTCTGTCATTTGATTTAATTTGTGTTGTTTTTGCATTTCTATTCCATATCATGAAGAATTCATGGATTAGGGACCAAGATGTAAGGTTTGAGAATCTTCATGGATGCTCTTTCACTTTCATTTTGATAGTCAGAGAGTAAAGTGAAAGAGACTTGAAGTTTTCAAGAATAAACTATAATTTAAAATGGACGAAGGACTAACAGTGAAAGGTTTTCAAAACATATGAGACCAAAATTGGGACAAAAAATGATATAGGACTGATTTGGGACTTGAAGCAAAGATACAAGACCAAATTCGAGACAAAAAAAGATATAGGACTGATTTGGGACCTGAAGCAAAGTTATAGGACCAAATTCGCACTTTGGCCAAATATATAAATGTAATACATATATGTAATCATGTAAATTTTAAAAATAAAATTATCTTATTTATAAGGGTAAATCCCACTTTGGTACCCTATTCTATGGACCAATTCCACTTTAGTATCCCGTTCTTTCAAAAGTGACATTTTGGTACTCTATTCTTTGGACCAATTTCACTTAGGTACCCTTAAAAAGATAGAATAGGATAAAAGATAATGGAAATTTTGAAACCAATCCAACCCGCAAATTCGAACCAACCCAATCCATAGCTACAAGTTGAGTTAGGTTTTGCAGACTCGCGGGTTGATGGGTTGGGTTGCTCACCCTACATGTATTATATTCATGTACATCTAGCCACTTTTGTACAACGTAGTTTCAGATTGTTTTCCTTTCCGTTAGAATTTGTTTGATGGGGATTGTAAAATTTATATATTTTTTTTGTTCCAAGTCAATATAGGATAGGGTAATTCTAGAGAGATAGATAGTTTGCGCAGCATATTTCAATCAAAATTTAATAACAAATTTGATATTTTAACTTTTTTTTTTTAAATTATGATGAATGATTGATGCTAAGAAATTATTTGCCGTTAAATTTGAATTTATGTTGTAGCAAAACAACTAAATTAATTTTGGAAAAAAAAACAATTAAATTAATTGTAATTACATTTTTTATTGACTAAATTGAGTCATTTATTATCTTATAGTAACCAAATTATTAATTTACTTCAAAAATATAAAAAACAATGGTGATAGAAAAAATAGATGGAGCGATTATTAATATAAAGAATCTTATATTGGTCTCTAAAGTTTTAGGATTAATTCTATTTGGGCTCTTAATATATTTTTCATTTTATTTTGGTCTTTAAAGTTTTTAATTTATTTCATTATAGTTCCTATCGTGATTTTATCTAGTTTCTGTCATGATTTTTGACCTGGACAACTGACTTAAAAGATTTATTTCTTATATGCATCTTAATAAGTCAGTTGACCTAAAAAAAAATATATATCTCCCAAATTCTAATCACAGTAGGAGACATGACCTCTCCTTAGAGTGTTCACCATAGAATGTCATTGTGTTAATATTTATTTATCTTTCACACAAACTTATAAGAGAGTAATTGTTCAGGTAAGTTGCCCAACTGAGTTTCACAATAAGGACTAATGGTGGAACAAATTGAAAAGTTTTAAAGACCAAAACGGAACAAAAAATACTATAAAAAACAAAATGACATTTACCCTATACTTCAAGGACCATTATGAGGTTTTGACTGAATTCTGGAGCAGAGAACGCTAAACTATGATTCGGAAAAATCGAAACTTTCCAATGGGATCCAAGCTTTTGCCGCCATGAAGTGAAAGATCCAAACACATGATTACAATTTTGAAACTATAGAAATTCTACTATGCTGAAATAAAGAATAAACAATTCACTACTGAGCAAGTAGAAGCTAGAGTTAAAAGTTGGAATGCACGGTGGGGTTTTGTTCCACAATTTAGGTATTGAAGTTTGTCTTAGTTTTAATCCCCAATCAAAAATCTGAAAAACTCAGAATCCAGATATGGCAGGTGAGGAAATTGAAGCTTCCATACCAACATCTCATCCAAACTAATTAGGTAAAATTACTCTTGTTATTCTAAAGTATGAGGTGTATTTCAGTTGTACTCTCAAAGTTTTTTTTAGGTTAATTATACCCCAATCTTTTCTTTTTTTGTGTCAATTATACCTCCAATTTGGGGTACAATTGACTAAAATATAAAACATTTTGAATACAATTAAAAGAGCGACCCAATGCACGAGGCTCCCACCAAATAAGGTTTAGGGATCGGAGATTCAAATGTATGCAGCCTTACCTCTTCTTTTGCAAAGAGGCTGCCTTTAGGATTTGAACCTGTGATCTCTAGGTCACCAGGTAACAATCTTACCGTTACGCCAAGGCCCTCTAAGTCAAACATTTGGGATACAATTTACAAAAAAAAATTAGGAGTACAACTGAATTCGACACCTTACTTTGAATGTATCAAGAGTATTTTTTCTTCCTAAACATCTCATCAAAAGAGAGAAGATATCCTAATACCCGTTCATTTTCTTCCTTTTTCTTCCATAGTCCTCTTTTGTTATAAACTTGATTCCTCTGTAATTTACTCATGTGAATTTAGAATGTAATTTAGAGAGAAATTGGAGTGAAATGTATCGTTTCATTTAAGTTTCCCTCAAGTGAAATGGTTTGTTTAACTCCAATCTCTCTCTGAATTACAGACAAATTCAAATATTGAAATCTTGAGGATTCGGCTTCGTTTTTATCATTTTAGTTTAGCATGATCAGTATTATTACCCTAAACTGAATCTAGAAATATGAAAAGATACAACTTATCATTAGTTTGTTCAAGCAAATCCTTCAAGATTTCCAACAATAACTATAAATTATCACTTACAGATTACGTCCAAGAATCAAACACAACAAGTGCTTCAACCATAATATTCTATCCTTGGAAATGGTGGTTTCTTGTGGCATTCAACATTGCTTTGCTCTTAATAGGCCAATCTGGTGCAGTAATTTTGGGAAAATTCTACTTTGACCATGGTGGACAAAGCCTATGGATGGCAACATTAGTCCAAACTCTAGCTTTCCCTATCCTTTTTCTCCCTCTCTTCTACTTCTTTCCTCAAGAAAACTTCCCTACACAATCTTCATTCAAAACTCTCACTATACTTTACATCTCCTTAGGCATCTTACAAGCTGGTGATAACCTTATGTACTCAATAGGACTTCTTTACCTTCCTGTTTCCTCTTACTCCCTCATTTGTGCCTCCCAACTTGCTTTCAGTGCCATCTCTTCCTTCTTCCTCAATTCCCAAAAGCTCACTCCTTTGATCCTAACTTCTGTGATCCTCCTCACTATATCAGCTTCACTCATTGCAATTCACTCTGACGAGAAAGCCGAACAAGTCTTCAATACCAACTACACGATCGGTTTTCTCTGTACTTTATCTGCCTCTGCTGGGTATGCCCTTTTGCTCTCTCTCACACAACTATCTTTTGAGAGAATATTGAAGAGAGAAACATTCAAAATGGTGTTGGAGATGCAAATTTGGACATCTTTTGTTGCTTGTGTTGTGTGCTTAGTGGGTTTGTTTGTGAGTGGGGAATTGAGGAATTTGTGGGAAGAAATGAAAGGGTTTGATAAGAGAGGAAAATGGGTTTATGTGTTGACATTGGTTGGGATAGCTTTGTGTTGGCAGGTATGTTCTGTTGGGGTTTTTGGATTAATCTATTTTGTTTCTTCTCTTTTCTCCAATGTTGTTAGCATGCTGAGTTTGCCTCTTGTTCCTGTGGCTGCTGTGGTTTTGTACCATGAGAAAATGGATGGAGTGAAGGTTGTGGCATTGTTGCTTGCAATCTTGAGTTTTGCTTCTTATGTCTACCAAAATTATCTTGATCAAAACAGGCTTGGAGATTCAGATGTTCATGTGGATTCTGACAATAATACCTCTAGTTCTGAATAAAGATACTAAGTTTCAAGTATCTACAGTTGTATTGTATGTATTTATTTTTTAGAGTAAACTAATAAATAATAATTCGATTTCTCAAATATTATCATTTTGACAATTCAGTTTTTGAAAAATTAAAATATACAATTTAATCTCTAAAAGATCCAAAAGTATGTTATAGACTAAAGAGTATACCATTTAATTATTTCAGGAATTAAACTGTATATTTTAATCTTTCAAGATCGAATTATCAATCGAAGAATATTTTAAAGACCAAATTATTAGTTGACTCATTCTGTATGTCTTTATTACAAGATTCATCAATAAAAACAAGGCACATGACAAAATCTTTAATTTAATTATGAGAGAAAGGTGAAATCATAATCAATTACAAAGGTGAAATCATCATTACTCGAAAAGGGATAGATGGCCAACATTTCATGGTAACAACCTATTTATTCACACGATCGATGATTCCCATGTTATATACCCTTTTGCTGTTTAGTGTTCACCAGCTGTTACTTTTCTTTTTCCTCTTCTAAGGGGTCATCTCCATGCCACATTTGTTTCAATTTTTATTAGAAAAGAAAATTTATTATTTAGTCCTTTAATTTTCATTAAGTTAACACCTAAAAAATAAAAATGGATGAGCCAGTTTCTAATTTTTCACAATTGTCAATTATTTAATCCCTCAAATATTATTCATTAACTAACATAATGGCATGAATATTAATTGTTGTTGTAACTCCATTTAATGGCACTGCAGACTAATAAGAAAGGTGAGACTGAGACTTAGTATGGTCATTTTCCTTATATATTGCAACTCATGTTCATAACAGTATCCTAACTAATCCTTATTATAGTCATTTTTCTTTCAACCTCATATCTGTTAGTAAACTCACTCATGCTCTAAATTGTTCTATCTCTTTTTTCCCTGATCATTTTTTATTTCAGGATCTTTCGACGAAATAAATTATTGGTAGAGGACGTGTGTCTGGAGGACTATATGTGCTGGATCCTGAGTTGCCTAGAAGTACTGCATGTTCGAGTGTCCCCACTCCGTTTGAAGCTCATTGTCGGTTGGGTCATCCGTCTTTGTCATCACTTAAGAGAGTCTTTCCTCAGTTTAATAATTTGTCTTTTTTAGATTGAGAGTCATGTCAGTTTGCAAAACATTATCGTCTTCCTTCTTTTCCTAGAGTCAATAAAAGGGCTTCGTCCCCGTTTGAGTTAGTACATTCTGATGTTTGGGGTCCTTGTCCAGTTGTATCCAAGACAGGTTTTAAGTATTTTGTTACTTTTGTTGATGACGTGTCACTTGGCTTTATTTAATGAAAAATTGTTCTGAAGTTTTTTCTCATTTTAGTGCTTTTTGTGCGGAAATTAAAAATCAATTCAATACCTCTGTGCACATACTTTGTAGTAATAATGCAAAAGAATATTTGTCTGAATCATTTAAATCATATATGTTGCAAAATGGCATTCTTCATGAATCATCATGTGTTGATACTCCGTCCCAAAATGGAGTGGCAGAACGGAAGAATAGACATCTACTTGAAGTAGCTAGAGCTTTGTTGTTCCAAATGAAGGTTCCCAAATATTTCTGGGCTGATGCTGTATCCATTGCCTGTTTTTTGATTAATCGGATGCCCTCTTCCATTCTTAATGGTGACATACCTTATAGCGTGCTTTTTCCCTCTAAGTCTTTGTTTCCTGTTGAGCCTAGGATTTGTGGTTGTACCTGTTTTGTTCATGATACCCGTCCTCACATAACTAAACTTGATCCTAAAGCTCTCAAGTGTGTCTTCCTTGGGTACTCTCAACTCCAAAAAGGATATCGGTGTTTCTCTCCCTCTCTTAATCGCTATCTTGTCTCTAAAGATGTCACCTTTCATGAATCTTTCTCGTTCTTTCCCTCCTCCCTTGTGTATAGCAATGATGGGGAGGAAGATGATTTGTTGGTATATGTTGTGTCTCAATTATCTATTTTTGGTACTCAATCACCTATACGTGATGATATTCGTCCTCCTATTAAAAATGTCTATTCTAGGCGACCCAGGGAAAGTGCAAGTCCACCTTCAGACTCACGCCCTCCACTGTCTTCTTCGTCGTTGGATCATATTCCGTCTGCACCTGATCCAACTCTTGATGATCCAATTGCTCTTCGTAAAGGTAAACATCAGTGCACTTATCCTACTTCTTCCTTTGTTTCTTATGACCATCTATCTTCTTCCTCTAGTTGTTTTGTTGCCTCTTTAGACCAGATTTCATTGCCTAAAAATTTGAATTAAGCTTTGACCTACTCTGGTTGGCATGATGCCATGGTGGAAGAGAAGAGGGCTCTTGATAAAAATGACACTTGGACTCTTGTTGATTTACCTGATGGCAAAAAGGCTATTGATTGCAAGTGGGTATTTGCTGTCAAAGTTAATCTAGATGGTTCTATGGCCCGTCTAAAAGCCCGCCTAGTTGCAAAAGGATTTGCTCAAACATATGGGTTTGATTACTTTGACACTTTCTCTCTTGTTGCCGAACTAACATATGTTCGGTTGTTCATTTCTCTAGCAGCATCTCACCATTGGCCTTTACACCAATTAGATATAAAAAATGTTTTCCTTCATGGTGATCTTCAGGAGGTATATATGGAGCAACCACCTGTGTTTGTTGCTCAGGGGGAGCATGGGAAGGTTTGTCGCTTGAACAAATCGCTATATGGCTTGAAGCAGAGTCCACAGGCTTGGTTTGGCAGATTTAGTGAGGTAGTTATAAAAGACAGATTAACCAAAATCAAATGTGATCTTTCTGTCTTTTATAGACGAACAGGTCTCTTGGTTGTGTATGTGGATGATATTATAATAACTGGTAATGGTGATTCAAGTATTTCTTCTCTCAAGTCCTTCTTGCAGTCTGAGTTTCAAACGGAGGATTTGGGATCTTTAAAGTATTTCTTAGGGATTGAAATTACAAGGAGCAAGAAGGGTATCCTGTTGTCCCAAAGGAAATATGTTCTTGATTTACTAGCTGTGATTGGGAAGTTGGGAGCTAAGCCATGTAGTGCGCCAATGGATCCAGGAGTGCAACTTTGGAAAGATGATGGAGAACCATTTGGGGGATCCTGAAAAATACAGGAGATTGGTTGGGGAGCTGAGCTATCTCACAGTGACCCGTCCCGACATTGCTTACTCAGTAAGCATAGTCAGTCAATTCATGTCTTCACCAATTGTTAAACATTGGGCAGCTTTGGAGCAAATTCTTTGTTATTTGAAAGGAGCTCCATGTGTGGTAACGATGGACATACAAATATAGAATGTTTCTCTGATGTAGATTGGGCGAGGTCTAAAGTAGATAGGAGATCTACCATAGAGTACTGTGTCTTTGTAGGAGGGAATCTTATTTCTTGGAAAAGCAAGAAACAAAGTGTTGTCGCTCGTTCTAGTGCTGAATCTGAATACCGAGCTACGGCACAAATAGTTAGTGAAGTCGTGTGAATACATCAACTAGTAAGTGAAATGGGTTTAAAGGTTTCATTGTCTGCTAAGTTGTGGTGTGATAACAAGACTGCAATTCATATTGCTTCAAACACAGACTTTCATGAACGGACTAAACATATTGAAATTGACTCACTTTGTTCGTGATAAGATTGAAGAAAAGTTTATAACTACAACATATGTTAAGACAAGCGAACAACTAGGATACATCTTCACAAAGGCCTTGAGTGGTGCAAGGGTTGATTATATTTGTGACAAGTTGGGCATGATTAACATCTATACTCCAACTTGAGGGGGAGTGTTATGATATATAGTTATATATTTAGGATTATGAATATAGTTAGGAGGATATTTTTAGGATATTTCTGTTATTATATTTTTGATTTATAGGGATTAATTAGGATCCCTAATATTAAGGGGTTAGTTAATATCTCTATTTAGTATCTAGTTAGTATCTCTTTTTGGTGTATAAATAGGGAACTCTTTATTCAATAAGATTAACAAGTTATTCAGCCAACAAATACAAAAATTAGGGAAAGTAACAAATAGAAAGTAAGACTCATTATGACAAGTCTTCCCACTTTTTGTACATCTAACATTATCATGTGACATTTAATAATGTGTATTTAGCAATCACGTAATTAGTTTGAGTAACTAAAAAAAACTTCAAAAACTAACTAGTTGGCGCTTATAATTATTCGGAGATTAAATAATATATTTTCATTATTTAAAGACTAAAGTCATTGAAAGCGTGAATACTAAGAATCAAATAGTAAATTTTCTCATGATTCAAGGTTTACTACTGAGATTGACAAAAAGGACAAGTAGAAGCCACATTCAAGTGATCCCTTTTAAGAACATTGCCAATAGGAATAGCATGGTTGAGAAGCTTTTGAACAAACATTAATATTCTTCTTGGTGAGAAAGTTTTGTCGTCTTTGTAGTCTCACATGACTTGAATGAAATTACTCTTCTAGACTATTAAAGTGGGTAGGCCAAAGACACCCATAGGTCATACCAAAGAGGAAATCCATATTGAGGAGATTAGTATGCAATTGATATGTTTAGCATGGCCAAGACGGAAAACTATTTCACTAATCAGAGCAAACAAGCATCTGACATATTCCTCAACACTTATTTCACAAAGATGTGATGAAAAATATAACTTCTACAAATCTTTCTATTTTCAAATTCGATCCAATCCATTTATCCAAAGAGCTACGTACTCAATCACATGCATTTTTGGAACAACTCTAAAATAGGGACAAATAGTCAAAGCTGGAAAAAGAAAAAATCTAGAACAGAAAATTATGATATACTCGATAAATTAAAAATAAATAAAACATGTAAACAACCATTCCAATGAAACTCACTCAGCTTAAAATTACTATTCTTTCATCACCCTTTTCTCTAAAATATAAATTAAACACATCTCAGTTACTTTTCTTCAAGAATCTTACTGCACAAATCCTAATGTATATATTTTTTTTTAAGAAAAAAAAATGAGAATCAGAGCATGATCTATTAGCAGGATCGGCTAGCGATGCCGAATCAATAGCAAAGGATTCAAGAACATGAATGCAATGCCTTGAATGAAAACTGTTTTTATATGAATGAGTCTGCAGTTAAATAATGATATCCTCAAATGCTAATGTTAAATCTTACTTTACATTTACATACAAGTTGGAGGAATGCTATGGAAGCAATAATGAAGTATCTTCACTCCAACACAGCCTTCCCCTCCCACTTTTTTGGTTAAACTTGAGAAGACAAATTGAACACTAGTGATCTCAGTGACTTCTTATAATCCTGTACAGTTGAATACTGAAAGATGTAAGCATTCAATCTTTTCAGAAATAACAAGACAGTCAAAACTTGGTAGATTTTTTCAATTATTTACTATCACATGCTTCGATAAAAGTAAAATGGCAAAAATACACAAAACTCCTCGAGCTCTACTCAATATACAGAAAATTCTTTGAACTTTGAGAAGTGATCAATTTTTTCTTATTCTGTGCAGAAATCTTCTTTCATTAAGTTTTTCACAAAAGAAAATCAAGTTTCTTTAGTTTTCTAATTGTTGCTGTATTTGGTATTTGATTGAAACTTATAGTTAGCTATATCAAGTCAGGAAAAAAAAAACCTTGATTTTTTTAATGAAAATCTTAACAAAAAATGTTTTTTCCACAGAATAAAAAATTTAGCACAAGAGGTAAAGTTCAACGAGTTTTGTGCATTTTAGCCAAGCAAAATTCGTAAAGAATTGTTTCAAAGCAGCAAATCATGCAGCACTAAAACTATTAAGAAATATTCACTAAAGAACTTAACAATAAAAAAGTAAAAGATATGCCTAAGTTGTCTATAAAACAAAGCTCGCTATATCTTGCCTTCCCAATCTAGATAGCTCAGGCTCTGCCAGTAGCATATCCTGTAGAGGTTTCACGCCAGTTCCTTTATCTCCAGGGCTGCAAGAAATGGATGGAAGTTAATTTCTATTTTGGTAAAGAAAACAAATACCGACTATGCAGGATTATATTTTTGTTATATAAACACAGTAAAGTCTAGAAGGAAAAAATGAGCTAAAGTCAGATGTTATCTATTAACTGCTTTTCAGTTTAGCAGATGCAAAGCCAAAGATAAAATTACAAAATCTGATGCACATACATCCAAACTTCTTTAACATGTCCATTAAATCACAGAACAAAAATTTCAATAACCTGTATCATAGATTTTTAGAAAAGTTACTGCATCTACATATCATATTGCTTTAGAGTATGAAGATGATTGATTACACATACAAGAGTTTTTGTGATAGCGACCCAATTGCCTTTGAGAACTCTCCCTCAAAAGCTAACTGTAGAAGGGTTGAAGGGAGAGAACCAAGGCACTTGAGTACTCCACCAAGCATCTCATTCTACTTGATGTGGGATTTAGACATCCCAAACTACCTAAGTCCCTATCATAATACCGCCACGGGAGGTCAACGTCCCGACAGTTGACATCTGCAACATTTCACTCTGTGATACTTTACTTGGTCTTCTACCAGTCAAAACCCTCTGTAGGTAGCACTCTCTGTGCCATCAACAACCAAGCACTGATACTAATCGATGGAGACCCAAGCGCCATGGGAAACCCTCCCTCAAAAGCTAGTTGTTGAAGGGAGAGAACTAAAGAACTTAAGTTATCCATCAAGCATCTCATTCTACCAAGTGCTGAATTTAGGCATCTCGTACTACCCAAGTCCCTATCATTTCGTAACATGTCTAAAAGTTCGCTTAATAGTAGATTTATCTTTTCCTCACACTTTCTTAACCATCTAGAAGTTCAGAACAGCCGAAAGGGAGGAACAAAAGAAAAAAAAAAGAAAGAAAAAAATGAAAGAAAGAAGAACTAGTCTCCACAATTATGACCAATCATTTGGATCTATCAACCCATATCCTAAAGTGTGGAGAAAAAAATTCGAGAAAGTTCTCTTTTCTATAATTTCCCTAATTAGTTCTATTATCATCAATTTTCTCAAGTTTACACAACATTCAAAAAAAAGTAGTCAGTATGCATCAAATTCTAAAACTTGAAAGAAGAAAGAAAGCTTACCCATAAATATGATCAAATGAAAGTAGCCTGTGGTGAAGTTTGTAGTCATTGCCAACATAAGTCACAATTAGGCTGCCGGCATCAGGGTGGGGCCAGCTTCTCGAGGTGGGGAATCGGAGTATAAATGTCCCGGGTTCTTGAAGCCCTTTGGGACCTTGAAGTGAAGCTTCTGCTTCTTCCTTAGTTATGAATCCTTCTATCCACTTAGGTGATGTGGATTTCCAGATTGGATTAATCCAGTTCCTTGATATTGTAAAAGCTACTGGGTACAACCAACACCACATTTTCTCAAAATTATCTTGACCTAGATACTCTTGACATCCAGCAATTCTTCTTAGAAGCTCTAGGTCCTGAAAAAGTTTAAAACATATTGATATGAACTTCTTTTCTTTTCCTTTTCTTGTATCTTTTAGAATTTCCAATATTGTAACAAAAAAAGATCCTCAGATTTTCATAAATACCCTTTCTGGAGATGAAAGGGTTGGAACCAATTCAGACAGTGTAAGCCCAATAACTGGAATGATGCTAGAATGTAGATGACACCAAAAAAACTCTAATATGAAATATTAATATCTGATTTTTAGAAGTTAATTTTCCAGCAACCAATAACTGATGAATAATGAATTAGCCTCCATGTAATGCTACTTAGACAACCCTTAGGCACATAAGAGTTAGGACCCTGTTGCGGTGTAATTCTACCAAAGATTCCAATCAGGCACACAATTACTTACTAAAAAAATGTTTCTAACATTATACCATTTTTTAACTGATAACAACATGGAAGTAACTTTGATAGATGACAGGAACAGCCTTCCTTCACGGTTATAGTCTTTACATATCTAAAATGTTTCTTAAAAAGTTTGTGCACATATGATTTGTATATCTAGCAATAGCATCACCTTAACATAGATTAAGCATATTTAAGGCGCCATAAGATTAAGTATCTTTTTTTAATAGAAAAAATTGTGACTCGAGAACCAATATTGTGCCTCAATTATAAAAATGTATACATAGGCAATCACCTGGAGTGTGAGAGATCTTGAACTGCTACAAGAAATCTTCACGAATTGTTCTTCAATCTCATAGACTGCACTCTCCCAACGAATGCTGTTGTTGTTATTTTGAGTCATCGTCTTCCAAACTAGAGTTCCTTCTTCTATCAATCTCTTGGCAATTAATATTTGATTTCTGATAAAAAGAAAAGGGACAAAAGGTAAAGAAGAGAATATAGGCTGGGCAATTGCAGTAATGCCACAATTTCTCAACACTGAAAAGATTTTGAAATTACTTAATATGTTTTATTATATCAAAATAAAGGATAGAAGAATTCAAGAAGGATATGCATTTGCAAGCAAGGCTCATTCGAATCTTAGTGCAGTGAGGCATCAAGAAATGAGAAGTGCTAAGTCCAGTGATAATAGTCATCATATACATCAATCTCACACTCCAAAGGATGATTAGTAAGGTAGGTTATTCATTTGTGACTAAAATGGCTGGCAGCTCTAGGTAGGAATTGATCAACATGTACCATTTGAAGATTAACTCCCAGTAAATTTATCAGGTTCTCAATAGTCAGCACAATCTTCATAGTTACAAGCAATTATTCCTGATTATCATCCATCCTTCATGGAATATAACTACAATCATATAACTAGTTCAATAATATTAATCAGGTTATAACCACAGCAAGCAAAATCCTACCCATGATGCGAACATCCAGAATAGTGTGACACCTGACATGAGAATTCTGAAATTTCTTTGTCAGACGCGGAGGTTGCAATGTCCTTGAGCATAAGAGACCTCTCAGTCAAGCCTGCCAGGCAGTATTTGAATACGGTCATATCAGAGATTGGATTTCTTCTGCTTGCTGTGATCTTGGAAGGTGAATTTCCGTCCCTAGTACTCTCTGAATCAGAGGGAGATTCATCTGCATCATCAAAGTTTTCACATCTACCTTCCAAACTTGTTGCAAACCCATTCTCAACCTTAAAAAAAGAAGCTTACGTTGATTATTCAATGATTGGTATAAAAGAGAATGAAAACAATCATGAAGGTTACAATGTGCTTGGTAAGTCTTCCATGCACCTGTCAGTTGCCAACTATCATATGAAGTTGTATGAATTTTTGTTTGTTACTTCTAACTTTTATAAGGCTAAAATTGCATAAAATCCCCCTGAACTTTAGTCACTATACACCCTCTTCTGAACTTTGAAAAGTGACAACATACCCTTTGAACTTTTGATTTTGTGATTTTCATTAAAACAATTAAAAAAAACTTAGTTTTTTGCTATTATTAATTACAACAATAGTTCATTTTAATTTTATAAAACTATAAAATTATACATTAAAAAAAACTTCACTTTTTAAATGGAAATTTTAACAAAAGGGGCATTTTACATAAAATCAAAAGTTCAAGGGGTCTTTGATTGCTTTTAAAAGTTCAGGGGACTTTTTTGCACAAGGACTAAAGTTTAGGGGGATTTTGTGCATTTTAGCCCTTTTATAAATAGAATATAGATGGTTAAAGAATAATAATAATTTAAAACAAAAATGTGAGTACCTGATTTGTGGTCCTGGCATGAAAATTGCTTTCCTCATCAGGTTGCTCAGAAGTGGGGTCAACCTTCACTGACACTGATATTTTGTCATGTCCAAGTCGAAATCGTTTCATGATTGGACTGGCTTTTGCTTCATGAGCAGAATGCTGAAGTTCTAACCCATCAGCAGAAGTTGATCTTTTCCACACCAGAGTGGACAATCGTGTGTTGCGGCTTCTAGAAATACAACGAATTGGATGGGAGGATGTTTCCAAGAAAGGATAATTTCCCAGCTTGGGCACACGAAAACAGATGATGAACAACCTATTGTCACACTTGGATGAAAGCTGGAATGGAAAAAATAGATTTAACTTATTGATAAAGCCAAAAGGAATGCAGAACCAAATTAAGTTAACTTCCAAACCAAAAGAATGAAGATGAAACTCAGACATATGTTTTATGTCGTTGTCATTGATTACAAATTAAAACCACATTAGAACAACATTTGATATATCATTTATAATGAAGCAGTGCAAAGTTCATCTTCTCTTAAAATGTAAGGCAGACCATTTCTTTGAAGAGTTAAATGATTAATTGCAGCATTCATCTACAAAATCACCTAAAGATCTCTAATGCGGACTTTTATTAAGGGAAAACAACAAAATTATCAACGAAACTGGTTTTTGACTGAAAGCACATCTAAGGAACTAAAAGTTCTAAAAGCACACCTTGAGAACTGTGTCATTGTGTTCATTTGCACATATATACCATCTGGAATAACCATATGAACCACACATAAGGGTATGTTACAATATAAGTAGCAACATTCTTGTGGAAAATATCAGATTCATATGATTATTTTGGTGAACAGTTATATGATATCTGGTCATTGTTTAAACATATGATGAGGGGGCTCTAAAATGATAAGGCATTTGACTTGAAAAGTACATCCTACATTCTTTCACTATTTTTTGAATTTTAGAATTCTCACCTTTTTTTCTGAGTCAAGTATACCGATTATGATTGACAAACCAGAAAATAAAAAATTAGAATGAACGCATCAGAACAACAATGAACACTCATCTACAGTTTATAATTTAAATTATCACATAATTTTCCAACTAAAATACACTTCTCCTGCAATTATTAAAAAAAAAGTAACCAGTGGCTAGCAAATCTTCACCATCGACTAATGTTCATCAAAAGCATTAGCATAAACCAAATTCCATTCACGATATCTTTACCTGAGATATCTTGAGCTTAAACGATGCACGTCCCTGCAAAAGTCTGCTTGGTCTTTCACAAGCAGGAAATTCAGCTCCATCAAAGCTAGCTAAAAGGGGTGCTTCAGAATCAGTTGTATTCTCCACCAGTGCCCCCGTGTCAGCATACAAAAGTGAAGCAAAAACCTGCTAACATTAGTAATGGGTAATGTAAATACAATAAATCCAACCTATGGTTCCAAGTCAAAAACATTAAATTCATCAAACTCAAAGCCATGGCTATAAACCTCGCTCTCCTTGTGTACTGGTCCGCCGTAACCATCTGATAGAACAACATCCAAAGAGAAGTTCCTGCGACAAGATGCCTGTGCCAAATTATACCAAGGCAATCTTTATGTTAATTCTTACTAGTTAGGCTATCAGATCACAATATCAATAAACAAAAGTGTTTTACTCACACCATAAACTATCTGCAAAAGAAAGATCCGCTAAGTGATCTATTTTACTTCCACTTGAATTTTTATAGAAACTTATTTTGCTATTTACAGCCTTAGTTACACAAGTTAGAATAATCGAACTAGATAATTTAAGTTGTACGGTCATATCATTGTAGGTGTATGAAGTTGTAGATAGACAGATAAACCACTTGAAAGTTAGAACACGATTTTAAAACATTAAAAAGATTAGACAACATAATCATAAGCATGAGTGACTTGATAATAATATACACAAGTTTCAATAAATATTTCATCGAATAAACTGCCTCACTCCAAAGATGACTTTTTACTATACATGAAAATGACCATATCAAATAGATTAACAAGATATCTAACCTTGCCACCAACAATGCTCCAAACACCATCACTTTCTTCTTCAATCTCCGAGGCAGATAATTCATCAATAGATAACTTCAGAGGAGGGTCCTGGTATCATATAAAGTTATGAAGAAAGTACCACATTAAATTTTCTCCTTGATCTGGAAACCTAAAAGTGCAAAACTATCTAGGAATCTCAAGAAACAAATCTTCAATCACCTTTAGATAGTGATCCTTAGCAAATGAAACAATGGGAGAAACTTCCAAATTGTGTACATAACCCTGCACAATATTGCCATCTCCACCGATATAAGCCAAAGTTATTTTATTCAAACTACTTGAATTGGATTCTTTGGTTAACAAGGACGATAATGGTCTTGCTCCGACAATCTCTCCATTGATGTGAAGCTGAATATTTTCTGGAGTAATCTTCAATGACATAAGAGAGTAAGCATGTTAGATAGTCCCAATAATAAAAAAAAAAAAGGGCAGGCACGAGGCTCCCACTAGGTGGGGTCTGGGGAGGGTCAAGTCCCATTAATAACAGAATTTAAAATAAAATAAAAAAAAGAGTGGCAATAAAGTTCTCCATGAAGGGAAAATTGCACATGTTTTCTTTTTATAATTATCTCATCTCTCCTTATTTTAAATGTTCAAAAACAGGTTTGAGGCATCCGTGCAACATATAGCATATAGAGAAATAATATCCAATTCATCACTAAATATAGTTAAGATAATATCGTGCTAAAATGAAAGCTGTCCATGAGGCTTACAAGATACCCATATGTGTATATATATACATATATATATATATAGAGAGAGAGAGAGGGAGAGATATAACATATCAAAGGAATGACAGATTTAAAAGAAACCCTTGACGAATCATAGACAATACCTCACATCCAATGTGAACCCATTTTTCTAAAGGAAATTCAAAATCAACAGTTGCATGTGGAACTTCTGTCCAAGAATTGACATTGCCAGCAATAGGAGCTTCTTCATGTAAGAGAATAACTGGTAAGAGGTTGATTCTCTTATCATCATTTATAACAAGAAAAGGAGCACTTTCAGAGATGTCAGAGCGAACCTGCATGCCGAGTTAATTGTATTTAATCACCCATTATATGAAACTAAGAAGGAAATACAACTTACGTTAAAAGCAAGATAATTTTGTAGTGCAGCATAGAAGAAATCCTTCCAGTAGAAAATAGCAAATGAAAATTTCAAACCTAGCTTAAGACGAGCAAAAGCAGATAATAAAAACACGAAACGTGGTATGGAGTAGCAGGTTTTTGAAGTTTTATCAGTCAGTCACATTATATGATGACCATAGAGCCATAAAAACTTGCAAAGGTATAGTTTAAGGATAAAGAGGAAGAAGGATTGAAGTCAATTACATGAAGATTAGGAGTAGGAGTAGAGTACTTACATAACTAGAATCATAGACACCACACAACATAACAACCAATTTGTGGCTTTGAATTAGGAAAGTAATAGGATTGAAGAGAGCTTAAGAAGTTTGAAATAGGAAAAGAAAAAGAAAAAAAGAAATCATCAATAGAGATTAAGTAGTTAGTGATATACACAATAGAAAGTTACAAACTGCAAGCACAGGGAACTTCATTCAAGCAATGAAAGAAAATTAGGGAGAAAAATGCTTCTTTTCATCTCTCACGAAAACAAGAACTTATGCCAAATACCAATCATCAAAATCATCAAAACACAAACTAATGTAGTGGATTAACTGCCAAAACGGATTTAATTGTATTGTCAGATTCCTAACAGAATATAAGTTCGCAAGTTTCACTCGAAGCTGATACATACAAGACAATACAAGAAACACTAAAATTATACACAAAACCTCAATGAAGGGGAACAGCCATTGTAAAAGAACAGACACAAAATCAAGTCATCAAACCCAATTGCATAAAAATCGAGATTTTGATGTTCTTCCTCAAAAAAGAAGGTGTGTTAATTCAAGAAACTAAAACACACACCCACCCACAAGTAATCAACTAAAAACGCTTCTTTTCATCTCTCACGAAAACAAGAACTTATGCCAAATACCAATCATCAAAACACAAACTAATGTAGTGGATTAACTGCCAAAACGGATTTAATTTTATTGTCAAATTCCTAACAGATTATATGTTAGCAAGTTTCACTCGTAGCTGATACAAACAAGACAATACAAAAAACACTAAAATTATACACAAAACCTCAATGAAGGGTAACAACAATTGTAAAAGAACAGACACAAACACATGAAGTCATGAACCGATCAAGTCATCAAACCCAATTGCATAAAAACCAAAACTTTAATGTTCTTCCTCAAAACAGAAGGTGCGTTAGTTCAAGAAACTAAAACACACACCCACCCACAAGAAATCAACTAAAAACACTTCTTTTCATCTCTCACGAAAACAAGAACTTATGCCAAATACCAATCATCAAAACACAAACTAATGTAGTGGATTAACTGCCAAAACGGATTTAATTTTATTGTCAAATTCCTAACAGATTATAAGTTAGCAAGTTTCACTCGTAGCTGATACAAACAAGACAATACAAGAAACACTAAAAGTATACACAAAACCTCAATGAAGGGTAACAACCATTGTAAAAGAACAGACACAAACACATGAAGTCATGAACCGATCAAGTCATCAAACCCAATTGCATAGAAACCAAAACTTTAATGTTCTTCCTCAAAACAGAAGGTGCGTTTGTTCAAGAAACTAAAACACACACACACACACACACAAGAAATACACAATAGAAAGTTACAAACTGCAAGCACATGGAACTTCAAGCAATGAAAGAAAATTAGGGAGAAAAATGCTTCTTTTCCTCGTACATCTCTCACGAAAACAAGAAGTTATGCCAAATAACAATCATCAAAACACAAACTAATGTAGTGGATTAACTGCCAAAACGAATTCGATTGTATTGTCAGATTCCTAACAGACTATAAGTTCGAAGCTGATACATACAAGACAATACAAGAAACACTAAAATTATACACAAAACCTCAATGAAAGGCAACAACTGTCATTGTAAAAGAACAGACACAAACACATGAACCGATCAAGTCATAAAAAACCCAATTGCATAAAAACCAAAACTTTAATGTTCTTCCTCAAAACAGAAGGTGCGTTTGTTCAAGAAACTAAAACACACACACACAAGAAATACACAATAGAAAGTTACAATGAAGGGCAACAACCATTGTAAAAGAACAGACACAAACACATGAACCGATCAAGTCATCAAACCCAATTGCATAAAAATCGAGACTTTCATTGTTCTTCCTCAAAGCAGAAGGTGCGTTGGTTCAAGAAACTAAAACACACACACAAGAGAAATCAAAAAGATACCTGTTGGAGAATCGTGAGAGGGAATGTACTAGAAGAACCCATAAGATAAATCCAGAAGCAGAGAGAGAAAGTTCCTTCATTTCCTTCAATTTCCAATCTCAAATCCTTCAGCAAAGAGTATCCTCCGTTTCCCATTATTACATCTGAAGACTCAGAACCCATAACTAAAGAAACAAGCAAGGCTTCGCTTTCGTTTTTTTGCTCAAAAAGGCTTAAAAAGTTGAAACCTTTCTCGCCAAAATTAATAAAGACATTCGCGAAGAAACCTACTAACGGTTTTTGATTGTGCCCTCCGGTGATTTTTGCTTGCTGCTTAAAGTGGTGGGGTAGGTGGGAATCTGGTGCTTCGAGTCATACGGAGAAACAATTGAAACAACCAATCATTGGTGGAGAGAGAGAGAGAACTTGGATGACGTGGCGTTTTATATTGCCCTTAAGATGATATTCAAACAACAATCATATCTTGGCCGAGGATTTAGATGATATGTCAGTTACAACAATTTAAATTACGAAAATGCCCTCGTTTGATAGTCAAACCGTCGTCTCCCCTTGATATGAATTGGAGTAGAACGCTTTCCCGGCAACTCACAAACCCATCAACATGAAATGTTGGACAACGTTTGACTCCTCCTTTTTTAAGAAAAGAAATAATTAATTTTAGGGTTGGGCTAGAGTCTTGATGGCAATTTGGACTCTTTATCTTATATTATATGGCTCCACTTCTTTCTGGTCGTCTACATTTTAAAATTATAGTATAAAATTAATAATAAGAGAAAAATTATTATTTGATCTCTTCTTTTTTACTGAGTTAACGATTTAGTCCCTCATTTATTTTACATACATATTTACGTGCCCGTTAGGGTACGCAAAGCCTCTAGTATTAGATATCTATCCGAATTCAATTATAAAAAATATTTAGTATCAGTCAAATACCGAATATAAAATAGAGTGAGTATTAAAAAAATTAGAAATTATTGGATATGTAGATACGTATATTGTTTCAATTATTCGATATCCGCCAGAAATGAACAGATAGCTAGGATACTCGATATTCAATAATAACACCCCTGAGTTTTAAAATTGTGCAAAGAGTACCCCCTGAATTTTTAATTTTGAGCAATTAACACCCTTTTGTTAACTTGTCATCTAAATTCACTGTTAAGTGCCACCTCAACACATTTTGAAAAGGCCAAAGTTCTATTTTGGTCCCTCAAGTTTGTTCAAAATTTTGTTTTAGTCCCTCAAATTTCCAAAAAGTTATACTATTAGTCCCTGACCAGCTTCCATCCGCTTTTTTTGTTAAAAAAAGACCAAAAAATTAATTTTCATCCCCCAAATGTTTTAATTTTTTACATTAAAGTTCTTTTACTTTTACGATAGGATCAAATGTAAGAAAAATAAATAAATGAAGGTTTTAGCAGAGTTCACACCAAAATAAAAAAAAGCAAAACAAAAGAACATCGACGCCTCTTCTTCTTCTCTTTTTTCTTCGCCCTGACCTTCACGGCCATGGCGGCCGCCAGCGACAGTCATCAAATATCATTGCCTCCTTCCATCGTCGATACCCAACTCCAGCGTCCTCTTCATGTGAGAAAAAAAATTAAGAAACTAAAATTACGAGATCATGCAAAAATAGGATAAGGAGATGCATCTAGGATGCGATTGCGACGACAGCGGTCCTTAGTGTCGGAGGAGGAGGAAGGCGGCGAGGAGAGAGAGGACAGAGAAGGCGCAGATTATGGCGTTTGTCGCGACGAGAAATCTGAAAGTAGAAGCAGAATATTGATTAAAGGTACGTTTGGATTGACTTTTATCTATGTAAAAGTACTTTTATTTTAAAATTAAGTGCTTTTTATATATTTTATATGTGTTTGGTTGGGTTTAATGAAAAAAAAAAAAAGCAGAAGTTGAAAATAAAGCTAAAATAGCTCTTTTTTCCTAAGCCCAATTTTATGGCTTCAAGAAAAAGCAAAAGCGGTAGACACGGGAGTGAAATGCTGAAGGTAAAACTCAATATAATTGGACAAAAATAACCCTTAATGAATTTGATAATTCCAAATTTATCCTTTTCTTTTTTGATAAATTTTACATCGTCCTCTCTATTTCACCCCTTTTAATCTTTTTTTCGTATAATATCTCTTCCTCTTCATAATGCCTATTATTCTTCAAGCTTGGAGGAACATAAAAGTTTCAAAGCCTTACCTCTTTCATGTAATATGGTCCTCTGGGTATGACCCCAAGTCCCAACTCTTAATATGTGTTCTTGATGACTTTTTGCAATTTTTTATTATAACTAATCGTTACTTGGGCACATAATTTCTTTCTTTCTTTCTTTCTATTTTCAAATTTAAAGATAAGGACTACTTTATTTTGGCCTGAGATAATAATTACAAAAATACTAATAAAAAAATTACAACTTTACACCTAAATAAGCTTTCTCTATTTCTTGTGTGATGTATGTTTTTTTATATACTATTTTTTAACAGATAATGTAAATTTAAATTATTTTATCATTAAAACGATATTAAATTATGAGACAATGTGAAATATAATTTTTGAATAAATTATTTTAATTGTAAATTTCCTGAATAAGTATTTTTTAATCAAACAAATAATTTTTAAAAAATACTTCTAATGTTTTTTTTGGGGTAAATTGAACATATTAAAAGTACTTTCATGATTTTACATCCAAATGCTTTGGATTGTTTAAAGCACTTCTTAATTGTCACATCCAAACAAAATAAGCTTATTTTTTAAATAAAAGCTCTATTTTTAAAGTTGTAAAAAAAATAAGTACTTTGTTAAAAGTCAATCCAAACGCACCCTAAGAAATGGAAGATTATTAGGTATATACACAATATGAAGAGATTGAGATTTGAATCTTACTTTAGGAAAGATGAGTAATAGTAATGCGCTTCAAATTAAAACAAGAAGATAGTGACGGTTTGGTTATTGGTGACCATGACCGTGATTGAAGAAGTAGAGAGGAGAGGACGACGAAAATCCATTAGTGCAGAGAGTGCACACGAAGAGGACGCTGGAGTTGGGTGTTGACGGTAGAAGGAGCCAATGATGTTTGATGACTGTCGCCGACGGCTGCCATGGTCGTGAAGGTTAGGACAAAGAAAAAAGAGATGATGAAGAAGAAGAGGCGTCAATGTGTTTTTCTTTTGTTTTTATTTTTTTATTTTGGTGTGAAATTCGCTAAAACCTTTATTTGTTTATTTTTCTTACATTTTGATCCTACCATAAAAGTAAAAGAACTTTAATGTAAAAAAAATTAAAACATTTTGGGGGATGAAAATCATTTTTTTCTCCTTTTTAACAGAAAAAGTGAATGGAACTGGTCAAGGACTAGGTATAACTTTTTGAAAATTTGAGGGACTAAAACGAAACTTTGAATAAACTTGAGGGACCAAAATAGAACTTTGGCATTTTCAAAATGTGTTGAGGTGGCACTTAACAGTGAATTTTAATGATAAGTTAACAGAAGAGTGTTAATTACTCAAAATTAAAAACTCAGGGGTACTATTTGCACAATTTTAAAACTCGGGTCTTATGTGCACCTGACCTAAAACTCAGGGGGGTTTGTGCATTTTGGCCATAATATAAATATTTTATATATTTTTCATTATATTCTAACTATTATATTTTAATTAATAGATATTGAGTATCAGATATCAAATATATCTTATTTTTTAATTAAGATATCTGATCATATATCCATTATTTTTGAGTATTTCGGATATTCAAAATCATATATTATAGGGGTACTGATACTAAATTTGCTTTGAAGCATGAGATGCAATGAGTTTTGAACATATAAGATTACTAGACTAGGATAAATAAGGGATCAAATTGTTGACTTAATAAAATAAAAAAAAGAAGGTCCAAATAATATATTTTCTTTTATTTTAATTATATGTAATATTTTTATCTTAGTATAAGTGGGAGGACGACCAGAAAGCTCCTCCTAGATATAGATATAGATATAGATATAGATAACACATAGATATATGACCTTGAGAATAAGTTTATAAAATATTATGTATATTTATATTTTTTACTCCAAATATTATGATATTCGAATTTTAAACCTGAGTTAAACTAAAAATTATACTTGTTACGATTTTAATTACCAAAGTAAAATCTAATAACAAACTATATCTAATATAATCAACCAACTTTTAAAAAATAAAGATGAAAATTAATTTTGTTTGTTGATAAAACAAGGAAAGAGTTTTTTATTTTATACTATTATTTATCTATACAAAATAAACAAGTAATAATAAGAATTAAAATTATTTATTATTTTAGGGATTAATTTACAAGAACTCTAAATTTTATGAAAAATATACTAATTTTAAGTAGAAAATGAAGTTTAACTTTTCAACGGGTTACCTAATTCATTATATAACATTATTAGATCACATGAATGATTATAATTGTTTCACCTCTCTCATCCTGTATAATACTATTAAAACAAGCTTAAGTTTGTGGCCCGGCCTGCCCACAAAATGGGCAGGATTGAATAATACAAAATAAGCCCGTTTAAAAAAAGGGCCTAAACGGGCTGACCCGTTAAATCTACGAGATAAACGGATACGGGACAAGCATCTTGAGAGTTGGCCTACATATTTTTTTGTTTACTTTTTATTTTTAATTGTCTTTAAATATAATTATTTCATAAACATTTTATATATGTTTTATTTATATTTTTATCTAAATACTATTACTTATATGTTCTATTCTCAATCTCATTATTTTTTTTCTAAAGTTGTAATTTTTTAATAACTAAATTAATTTTTAAAGTAAAATATAATTTTACATAATTTTTCTTGTATTGTAAAATAAAATAATTATATAATTACAACTGATACATCACTATTTGGGCGTACGCCTAATAATCCTTCGCTCCAGGCCTTCTTTCCTCTCCACACCCTTCAGGGCGCACTTGAACCAGTCAAATGCCCCTCCACGCATTTAGGGGCGGCCGCGATCCATCCGGGATTACGGTGCTTGCCCCCAGCTTGACACACAGTCACCCACGATTACCTTGCTCCGCGATTCTCGCTGGTGGAGGTCGTGGGCCACGGACTTGGTCATGCCCATGTTCTCTGGTCCGCTGGCGCCCGCCCTGTAACACGACACGCAATCACCCACGATTGCCTTGCTCCACAAATCTCGGTCTCCACCACTCTTGTTGGTGGAGATCGTGTTCGACTACGTGGTGCGCCCCGCGCGCTGGCCACCACTCTCACCCTACTCTACAAATAGGGCTCAACCCAGCAGACAAAGGTTAGGCATTTTCTTACTCACCAGAATTCTCTTGCTCTCACATCTCTCATTTTTTAACTTGAGCGTCGGAGTATTCTTCGCAGGGCCCCCCTGTGAAGTTCTTGTAGGTACTTGGACATTCAAGCTTGCTCTTGCAGCCCACACTTGTGAACTAGGTAAGCCTGCCCTTTTTCTAGTTTAACATTGGCGCCGACTGTGGGGAGACCACGCCGTGCGTTCATAACCACGCGCTCCTCACCGCTTTTTACATACGTGAGCCCTTGTGCTCACCCCTCTTGCTTTTTATCAAAAGCTAACTCACCGACGTTTAACTTGTGAACTAGGTTAACCATATCTTGCTATGGCCAACATCGAGGATTCCCCCCACGATCACCTTCTGGAGGACGACCCCTCTGACTCCCAGGAGCACGCCCCGGGATCTTAGGAGGGCCACGGACAGGAGGAACACAGAGAAGAGGGACCCTCTCGAACTGCACCACCCGTGACCCAGACGGGCGCCACGGGACAAACCTTTGAAGCTCAGGACATTATGTCCATTTTTCGTGGAATGATGAAAGACCAGATGAACGCCCTCAGTCGTGAGTTTCAGAATCTCTCCATTCACAACACTCCCACTGGGACACCTCAGGGATCCAATCCAGCCCGCCGCGACACTACAGCGGGATCAGCTCAAAACGCCTCGGTTGCCTCAGGTTTCGAGAACGAGCTTGACACCTTCATTCCTCAGAAGGGGCCTTTTGCGCTGTCCATTCAGCGCGACATTATTCCACAGGGATTTAAGATGCCCGTGAAGATTACACCATAAGAAGGAAGAATGTACTATATGTCATGCAAGTGGTAAAGAAAATGCAATATCCTAGTTATTGTCATGGAAACTAAACATTGACATACACATAGACATATATTCCATTATTATGAATCATTAAGTCCAATTGTGAAGCCTGCAATTCTAAAAGAGTAATAGCTATTAAACAAAAAATGTCCAGGGAAACCCTCTCTTTCAGTCACTCCCCTTATGGCGAGTTATGATGAGCAACATGGGACAAATAAGCTCGATTTACTCATACAAATCTAGAGGGTTAAGAAAATGTGTTGTCTACCTTCACAACTTTATTCTGCTAAACTAATTATGATGATTTAGTTTGATTCAAGAACTGAGCTAAATAATTAGTTTCTGGTTTATAAAAAGGAAAATTTTGAATTCGTTTGCTTTATTAATTTATATGTTAATATTGTATCTTAACAGAGTAGTAGGATCAAATCTTCACAAAAATCTCCAGCTCTTGCCCTCTCAAATTAGTCAGGCTAGATTGTTCTTGCCTCAAATACCTAAACAAGACATATAATTATATAAAGATCAATTTTGGAACGAGTTTGCATATCTTCAACCAAGCCAACCAATATTCATAAAGAATAAGAGTAAATAACTTTTTCCCATTTTAGACTTAAGTTTAATGCCATATAGTACATTAGGTTACATCATTTGCTTTGGTAATTATCCATTAGTATCCTTAAGCAATGTAAAGATAATCAGATTGGCCCGCCTGGTTCAAATCAGAACTCAGAGAACCAGGCAATGAATTTGTCGATTCAACCTTATAAACTGTCTTGTAATCAAACCTGCTTTAACCCAGCTTGAGTCAGCTAAGTCTTGTTTGAACCGTTGGCATATTGACCCATTGTACTTCTTTTTCCCAATGAAGATGAAAAATGTTGGGTTTGGTTTACTTCACTGAACAAGAAGGAGCATGCAGCTGCACATCATGATCTCACAGTCACACAATAGCAGTGATCTCCGTCCACAGCACCTCTGTCAACGGCAAGTTCTTTTCTTCTATTGTTTTTCCTGGATATTTTTCTGCATTTGGTTCAGAAGGTTTTATGTTTCTGCTATATAATTATACTTCTCACAGTTCTCAGCAACTGGAATTTCAAAACCTAGGTTTGCAAAAATGGCCGTCAAAATGCACTTTTGGTCTCATAACTTTTGCCCAGGTCTCAATTTGGTCCCGTCTTACACTTTTGGACCCATATCTTTGGGTCAAGTTGTAGAATTGGTCCCATATCTTTTGGTCAGGTTGCAGAATTGGTCTCATTTCTTTGTAAAAGGTTTCATATTGCGGGACTAACGGTGAAACTTTTTGCAAAAATATGAGACCAAATTTACAACAGAAAAAGATATGGACCATATGCTACCAATTCTGCATTTGACCTTTTTTTTTTTTCCGGCTACTGTCTGTTAAGCTTTATTCCATGTAATTCCCCCTAATACCAGTTAAGAAATCTCCAAATTTTGCTCCAAGCATGCAAAACCTCCAAAATGTGGCATGTGAATATAGCATAACAAAGTAACAAACTAATGATTTGTAGTTCAATTTACACATGAACTGTTTGAGTGATTTTGTAACTATTAATGTAAGATTATGTTATTTGTCATGAAGTCAAAAACTAAAAAACCCCAAATAGGTTTCACTTAAGAGATGCAAGACACTCTTGGTATTTCACTTCAGTGGTCTATAGATTTATACAAATGAGTTGTTTACTTAAAGTCTTAGCTGGTTCATTGACTGGTCCAAGTTCAAACACACTGACTTTAAGCCTTAACATGATAACCATTTTAAAATAAATATAGTATTTCAAGGACCAACATATATCTTACTTCTAATAATTTACATGCAAAATTGTTATAAATTTGATTTTCATAGGAAAAAAAAAGTCAATTCACACAAGACCTGAAAAATTAAAGCATCATACTTTCTTTTAAGGCAAAAGTACTCTTGGTACCCTTAAAGTTTTTTGGGCCAGTTGACTCAAATATGAAACATTAGGATACAATTGAAGCCCAAAAGATTTTGGGGGTATAACTGAAACTGCCTACATACTTTGGGGATACCAATAGTACTTTTGCTTTTCTTTTAATTAAAAAGGATTCTTTATTACCTTGTCCTCTTGGGTGATGTCCAAATCTGGGATGGTATAATAGCATGAGTTACTTTCCAGTGTTCCAAGATTATAATTGAACATGGTTTCCATTGTAGGGTAATGCCTATACCGAGAAGAATCTGTCGTGGATGATGTTGCTACTGATTTTATTTTCTCAATTAATTTCTCTCTTTCCATTTTCTCTTCATAATCTTTGCTTTCAATTTTCCCTTCCAGCACTTTAACAACCTCCCTCATTGTTGGTCTCAAATTAGGGTCTGCATTTGCACACACCAAACCCAATTGAAGCACCCTCTCTACTTCTTCAATACTATACCCACCTTGCATATTCAATCTCTTGTCAATAGCACAATGCAATTCCCCAATTTGGCTTAGTGACATCACCCACTTAGCTAGTCCTGGCTTGTTTTCCTCAATTGGTCTTCTCCCACAAACAACTTCTAATATCAATACTCCAAAGGAAAATACATCAGATGAAGTTGATGCTCTTCCAGTTTGAAGCACTTCTGGGGCTATATACCCTACAGTTCCTAGGACTCTTGTTGTGGCAGCTAATGGTCCCTTGTGATCATGCATTCGAGCTAACCCGAAATCTCCTAACCTAGCATTCATGTCCTTATCAAGTAGGACATTGCTTGCCTTGATATCCCTATGTAGGACCTTAACTTCCCAACCCTCATGTAGATATAGGATTCCTGTGGCTATGTTCTTTAGGACTTCAATCCTCTCCTTCCAACTCAGGATCTTGCTCTCTTCGTCGCACTCGAAGATCCTTTTGTCCAAACTTCCATTCTCCATGTAATCGTAAACAAGAATCAAGCTTGCTTTTTTTCTTTTCCACCAACCTCTTAATCCTACAAGGTTTCTGTGTTTCATCCTTCCTAGGCTTGAAACTTCAGATAAAAACTCTTTTGTACCTTGTTCTGTTTCTTGTTGGATTCTCTTCACTGCAACGTCTACTCCATGCAATTTTCCTTTGTAAACTTTTCCGTTTCTTCCGATTCCTATCACGTTTTTTTCTGAGAATCCTGCTGTTGCTTTGGCAATCTCTCCGTATTTAATTCTATGAGGCCAATACAATAGCTCCCAATCTTCAAATCCTTCCACTGTATCTTCTTTTTTTCTCCATAAAATGGCACACCCTATAGCAAACATACAAACAAGTACAATGGCTGCCATGGAAAAGTGTTCGGATAAGAACCCTTTTTGCTGAGGTAAATTGCTTGTTACCAAAGCATCACTTATTGAGAAATTGGAATTACTGAAACTCCAAGCCATGATTCTTGTATACTCCCTTACTATTCCTGTTGCTGCAGAAAACCCAACGTATGTTTCATCCATCAAAACCCCGGAGAGATCAACTTTCTCACTAATCAAAGGCCTTTGAGGTTTTTTTGATCCTGCATGAGCCATGGTAACATTAATCTGAGAATTCATAAAGTCAATCCAAACCTGATAAATTTTTCCATTGATGATCTTCAACTTCTCAAACTTATCATCATTTTCTCCACCCCAAAATCCAGCCTCATGCGAAGTTAATGAAGTTAGCGAATTTATATCGATTCCGACATGGTTGCTGTTTATATCACCAAATTCTTCATTTTGAAAACCATCAAACTCAATTCCAAGCACATGGTTGTGGGGGTTACCTTGATTGTTGAAGCTCAAAAGACCAAGATACTCATTTGAGTTAGTGCCATTTGTGCCCCTCGATAGTGACATCAGGAAGGCGAAGCCATGTCCTGAAATACCATGTTGAAGTGGTGAAACTGAGAAAATGAAGGAGGTGGCAAAAGGAAGAAGGGTGGAAGAGTTAAAATGCCTTGTGGGTATTTTGTGAGGGTAAAAAGCTCGGCCAATAGAGAACATGGTGTCTTTAGAGAGTGTGAGAATTGAAGAAGAATCAATAGAGGCATTTCCAGCTAGAAATATATTGGTAGAGTTGAAATTTGAGTTGTAAACAAACTCTGTTGCCCACACTTGGCTAAGACTAACTAGACAAAGCAGAGCAAGTAGCTTCATTGGCAAAAAAAAAAAACAAAAAAACAAAAGAAACAGAAAAAGCCTGAGAATTGAAGAGAAATCTTGTGCAAGGAAGAAGATGGAGGAGCAAAAGTATAGAAGAATGGTGGATGAATGTGAAGTCTTAAACCACAAAGGGATTATTGACTTGGAGGAGACTGAGTTATTGAGTTTAATGCATAGTCCATGTGCCATCCACACTTATGCAACCATAAAGATGAATTTACTTGTGCACGCAAGAAATTCATTGACATTTCTGATCATGAAGTTAGGTCGTTTTGGAAAATACAGGCTTCAATCAAATTTAGGTAATAATACTCTTGTGTTATGGTAAACATGGTGGAATCAAGTGGAAGTCTGTGACTTCTTTTTGATGAAGAATAATCAAAATATTCATATATACAATGGGTATTTATAAATTTTAGTCGTTGGGTTTGGGTACGGCTAAAAATTGAATGGATTTTTTTTTTTTCCTGAAAAATTGAATGGATTTAAGTATAGAGATTTACACATTCAGAATTGCATGTTCGGTCAACTCCAGGGATAGGGGTACCCTTCCCATTATAGTAATTTTTAATTGTTTCCAATCTATATATTATAATAACTTATATTATATAGAAGTATAAAATTATTTTTTATATAAAACTGAAAATATATATATATATATATTATAATATTATATAATATAATTAAATTGTATTTTATAAAATTAAATTAGTTATTTTAAATTTTCTTTAGGTCGGAGATTCAACTATTCTTAGGATATGGGCATGGAGATTGAATTTGATACCCACATGAGTATAGGCTCGAGGATGAGGATAATATTTTGGGTAAATTATACTTTGGTACCCTGTGGTATTTTTCATTAACACTTTGGTACCCTTTGGAGCTATTTTGTAATTTTAACCATAACAAATCTTGCAGAAATTACATATTGACCCCAAAATTTTTTTAATGTTTTCATTTTAGTTCCTAGATAATATGTATCCAGGGACCTATTTGTAATTTTTTGAAAATTTTTTTTGGGGTCAATATGTAATTTTTTCAAAATTTGTTATGGTTAAAATTACAAAATAGCTCTAAAGGGTACCAAAGTGTTAATGAAGAATACCACAGGATACCAAAATGTCAAGTTTCAAACCACAAGGTACCAAAGTGAAATAGGGTAAACCACAGAATACCAATGTGTAATTTACCCTAATATTTTTCTATAGTTTCGGTCCGGGTCCAAAGATTATGACACCCTACCTGGATTCTACTCATAAACATCTTTCCCTACTCTTGATTGATTGATTGACACATGCTTGATTACTTAGATAGTTGAAGTAAGCATAAGGGCTAGTAAGAAGCGTCTAACATTGGTTAAAGACTATCATCACATGGGAAGTTAGGTGATTACAAGTTAGTTTTGATAAATTGGCAGTATGAGAGAGAACTGATGTAAGTGTATCCGTAAGTTGGGTGAAATTGGTTGTTTTTGGAGTGTCCTTCCATGACTCGAAGAGAGAAAAGTAGAAAACCATATGGTATGTTCTTGGATTAGCAACTTGCATAACATAGGATATTATTACATAATGGAGGCATTTAGATTTAGTATTGGAAGAAGGAGCTCCAAAGCACCAAGCAAAAGTCTAAAATTCCCACAAAACCCAAAATAAAGTTGTTGGGTATTTTGATATAACACACTTTTCAACCAAAAACGTGTAAGCATATCTCTGGAGATAAGGATTAAATTAACAATTCAGTCCTTAAAAGATAATTGAGTTGACAATTGGATTCTTAAAATATTGAAATAACAGTTTAGTCCCTAAAAGATTGAAACGATATACTCTTTAATCCCTGAAAGATTAAAATAATATACTATTTAATCTATAAAGTTGACTAATAATTAATTAAGTATACTGTTTTGATCTTTTAAGACTACATTAAATATTTCAATCTTTTAGGAATCTAGTTGTTTGTTCTATGATATTTCAGCGACTGAATTGTTAGTTTACTCATTCTACATTGAACTCATACGGGATCCCATGCAGTCCTTTGATTTTGCTTCCTAATGCTGAAATTCTGGTGTTTGAAATATATATATCCCATTTTTTTTTTGTCCTATAGTCTACAAGTATCTTCCATGAGAGACAATCAATGTATTGTCGGACACAAAATGTAAGTACCTCTCCCAACAGATATTCGAACCTGGCTTCACTATGTTAGGTGAGACTAGCCGCTTTCGCTAGACCCAATTCTTATTGATATATCTCTCATTTAATGATTTGTTGTTATTATATATATTAACCTTAATTTATATTCAGTATTTAATAAAATTTTAAAATATATAATTTAAAAGCTAAGAATTTTAAATCTATTATTCATTAATTTCTGGAATTCAACTCACTTGAACTTTTTCCTACTGCAAAAACAAAAAAAAAAATCATATTTTCAAAATTCATAAATTAAATTTGTGAAGGAGAAGTATAATGAAGTATTAAGGATTAATCCTTATTTTAATCTTCCATTATCTTTTATTTCAATCTTCAGCATCCTAAATAAGATGCAAATAACTAAGTTCACTTTCCATTCTCTTCTCTTTCCCTACATATCCTAAGAGCAACCACTGTAGCTAGCAATAGCATCGCTTAAACTTTGCACTATTTTAAAATTTTGGATTGAGTTATTTGGTATCTCTCTAGTACAAATGAGTAATTTTAAAATTTTGAATTGATTTACGGAAAAAAAAAAATTGAATTGGAAATATATATATATATATATATATATTAATATACTTATTCCATTTCAAAACTTATTTAAAGCTTCTTATATAAAAACTTCACACTGCCATGCAAGTGATAACTAACTACTCGTTTGTCCTGTCAAAAAAAAAGTCAAAGTAAATTTGATCTCATATCTTTAGTTAAGTTCCCAATTGGGTCATATATATTTTTTTGTTGTACGTTTTATCTTATATCGTTGCAAAATGTTCTAATTTGGTCTCATCTTTGCAAAAGGATCAACTATTAGTTGATTTTTTTGCAAAGATATGAGACCACTTTTGCACATGACCCAAAGATATAAGAGAATTTCTACAATTGATCAAAATATATGAGTCTACAAACTAAAATATGAGATCAAAAAGTGCAACAAAGAAAAAGTATGAGACTAATTAAGAACCTATCAAAAGATATAAAACTAAATTTATACTTCCTTTCAAAGAGAGATTCAACAACTAAAAGAAAGATCGATTTTTTATTGGGATCCCTCCTTTCTTCAAACGGAACGAACAGAGATAGAATCAGAGCGATTCCTTAAATGCCTTTCTGGATATTCCTCAATGTCCCGAAAGATCCATTCATTCTTTTTTCTCCGAAAGATGGCCCGAACTTCATCGGAAAAAACTACTAGTTAGTTACAGTTTAGTTATGATTAGCTGGAGTTTGTTTATTATTACATCCGTGGTTTAATTCTATAAAAAGACGTAGCCCGTATCGTGTCATGTATCTAATAATGAATAAAAGTCAGTCTATTTCACTCCTCTATTTTCTGTGTTGTTGTAATATGTTATTAAAGGCCCAAGTCTGTCCAAATTCAATCTTCCTCCATGTGACTATGTCTGTGATGATGTCAATATGCCAATTTAAGTAAACATAACTGAAAACTTAGGTGGTCTACTGTTAAGTTTTGAAACTTAATAATCCTAAAGTGAGAGAAATTGATAACTTAAGAGTTTGTTTCGAGGAGGAGATTAAGCCTTCATAACCCTTTCCCTTATATGAATCCTTCAAAATACTCAAATTTAAGATATTTGGAATTTATAAATTAAAGTAGAGGAGGAAGATGAATTAAAAATTAATTCTTCTTTATCTTCCCCTCTAATTTTATGATATTCATATTTTAAGACTTAGATTAAACTAAAAAAAAACTAAAATGTAAAGAACCCTATGAAACTATATCTTGTGTGCAAATAACCCCCTACACTTTAAAAAAGTTAGCAAAAGCCCCCTAAACTTTATAAACTGAGCAAATAACCCCTTATATGAACTTTTCTATTATCTATTTAACAGAATGCCACATAATCAAATTAATAATCTTAAAAAATATTCATGTGAAATCCACATGGGAATAAAATCTCTTCTTCTTGTTTGAAATGTAGAAAATTAGAGGGGAAGATAAAGAAGATTTAATTTTTAATTCCTCATTTTCCTCTATTTTAATTTATAAATTTCAAATACTCTAAATTTGAATATTTTGGAGAATTTAAATAAGGGGGAAAAGTTATGGAGGCTTTAATCTCCCCTCCAAACAAACGCTTAAGTTATCAATTTCTTTCACTTAAGACTTTTGAGTTTCAAAACTTGAGAGACTTAGGTTTCATTGGCATAACCACTTGCATGCATGCTGAGTTGAAGGTATTGTTGCATGGTCTCACCTTTACTTCTTTGTAACACAAAAAATTGAGCAAAGGTTAAAGTTTATGAGGTATATTTATCAAGTTTTAAATTTTAGATATTTTAATTAAATAAAGTTAAAAATTTGAAGAATTTGTATGTCAAAATCAAACTTTGAAACTAAGAAATGTTTTGAGCCCCTGACTTAAAACTCTAGGTCTTAGTCAGTGTTGTTAGAACCGGACCGGACCGGACGGTCCAACCGGTCTGACCGCTAACCGAATGTGAAAGCGAGTGGGTTCGACCAAAAAAATCAAACTGTCAGTTGGACTGGATTGAACTGGTTTTAACCGGACAAAACTGGCGAACCGGGGTTGAACCGCTGGACCGAACCGGTGATCCAACTTTTTTTTTTTGGAATTTTTTATTTTAA
>QANZ01021705.1:34770-60512 GCA_003254925.1 Chamaecrista fasciculata | reverse complement strand
CCCCCCCCCCCCCCCCCCCACCTTCGTCAGTTGATATTCTTTCTAGTGTTATTATTTATGCTAGAGAGGGGTTGACTATTTTTGCTTTGTTTTTGTTTGTATTGTGTTTGGCTTTGCCTTGCTTTTGAATGAATTATGTTTCAGGCAAAAAAAAAGTACGTGAAGGACGAAGGTGGAGAGGAGAGAGAGAGAGAGAGAGAGAGAGAGAGAGAGAGAGATGCTAGAGGAAGAAGAAGTTGTCTTTTTGTTTAAATTCAATAATAATCTTAATTTATTTTTTGTTCTTACGTTTTGATCATATTATAAAATGAAAATGACCTTAATGTAAAAAACTAAACCTTTTGGGGGATGAAAGTTTATTTTTCCTTTTATTTTTTAACGAAAAAAGTGGACGGACAGTATTGAGGGACTAATGGTGCAACATTTTGGAAAACCGAGGGACCAAAACGAAATGAAAAATAACTGAGGGGCCAACTTGAAACATTGAACATAACTGAGGTAACAAAATAGGACTTTTACCTTTTTCTTATCAAAATGTTATGACAATATTTTAAGGATTAAGTTATATAAATATTTTAACGATATAACAAAATTTGAGAACCAATTTGTACAAATATTTTAACAATATAACAATTTTTTTTTGGGGCCTGAAATATAATTCATTCAAAAGCAAGGCAAAGCCAAGCACAATACAAACAAAAACACAGCAAAATAATCAAATCCCTCCCTAGCATCAACAAGAAAACTAGAAAGAACATCAACTGACGAAGGTGGGGGGTTTGCAACCCATCCAAGAGGACCCATCTTCGTGTCAGACAAATTGGAAAGACAATTAGCTGCCAAGTTAACGGATCTAGGGATCCAACTAAAGCTACCACCATCTAAAGAATTGGAAACACAAAAAAAAAACCCGACCAAACCAAATCCAGAACACCTCCGCCACAAAACCTGCCGTAGAAAACACACGGACACGAGCAGATAGCACACAAATCTGGGAAGGGAAAATCGTCGAAAACCATCTAAACTTAAAAACCACCGCTGCAGAAGACACACAGAAAAGAGCGTCGCCGATAACCCTAATATGTAATAGGGTGAAATCTCTCATGAAAGAGAGAGGTGATCCCTCACGAGGAGGGGTTTGAGAGAGAACTCGACTCTCATTCACAAAGTTATACATATAGAAATGCTTTTTCTTAAAGCTTAATTTTTTTTTTTTTTTGCTAATTCGCATTTTTCCTTGATCATATGAATGCATGGATACAAAACTTTATTATACATATAGAATTAGATAGATTAGATTGCATTAGATTAGATTATATTATATTCAAATAATCATATTCACATATTGGACAAACCTCCCTCTCCCTCTCTCTCTTTCTCTCTATAAAAAGGCCTAAGCCTTTTAATCAAGTTATCTCGGACTTTAATATGTCCCCTCACGTCCGACATACGAGCGTGAAGCCAACAAGTTATCTTCAAAACAACCCACAATAAGGCTCATCTATCTACACATGTCCAAATCTAACTCTAATATTATATAAAAGGTCTAACTCACTCTGAAAGAACTCTCAAATGAGGAGAGTTGTCTCAATATAATAGAGTTACAAAGTATTTTAACCCAATAATGTGGGACTTTAACTCTATGTGTGTGTGTGAGAGAGATGAGAGAGATCAAATGAGACAGAAAAAGAAATTTCCATGGACTAAAAGGAGATAGAGAAATTAATAAATTAATGAGATGAGAATTTTATTAAAACTGAAGATTGGACATAAAAGTGAAACTTCTGAAAAATATGCAGGAATGAAACAAAAAAAAAATATTAATTATTAAGAAGCAAAATAAAATATAATTGTTATAAATAATTATGTTTGTGAATATCCACATTTGTCTTTTGGTATTCTCTATGCATAGAAGTTTGAGTTTTCTTTTTACTTTCTCTATGTACATGAATATAACCTTATCCCTTCATTATGTACATTAAGTTGGTACATCTCCCTTATAGATCCTTTAGCCTATAAATAGAGGCTTTAGGTGTTGATGTAAAGTGGATGAAATGAGTTGAATGATAAGAACCACTCTCCCCTCTTACTTTTCTCTATTCTTTGAGTATTCATATTTCTTATATTTCATAACAATAATGCAAATGTTAGAAATTAAAATGAGATTTTTACCTCACTTATATGCGCTTGACATGCCATCGGCCGTTAGTTTTTTATGACAGGGCCATAATGTACTAAGCATACAAACCATAAATTCCAATTTGAAAACTTTTGAATCCTATAGTATCATTATGTAAATAGGTCAAACTATAGGTCAAACTATAGAGACTCTTTTTGCAATTTACCCTTTTTTAACACATGTCAAATTTTTGTTGGAAATTTTATAACAAAAAAATAAATAACCTCATCATATATAAAAGCCTAAAAGCAGAGCACATCTAGTCTTTGTCTGCCACGTGTCACTGTGCCTTAAATTGTCATTAAAACTTTTTATGACTCTTCGACCAATCCCTGTGCACCATGTCATATATCATTTTATTAAACATTTTTTTATGATCTTTATATGTCCACATGTCCATCATAATTTCCATGTAATCCTTAATTGATCACACATCAACTTCCCACAGGTCCTGTCATCGTTTTCAATATGGCAACATATTAACTTTGAATAATCACATTGATTACAATGGACAAATTAATGACTGGTGATCAATGTTAATTATGTGATTTCGATTTATATATGGTATATTATTCAAACTTGTGAGCAACAAATTACACAAAAGGTATTATTTATAGACAGATTGCTAGAATCACGATCAAACATTGACATTGTCATTAACAAAATTCATATGTTTGTTTCACGAATACTTACGTTTCTAGATTAGTTCATGTCATAAATTACGTTCGCTGTTATGGCAAATTAATGATGATTGACATTTCAAAAAACTTTATAAATAGTGGCAAAAAATGCTATTCATTCATTATCACTAAAGTCAGTTCAAAATTTCATGCACCATTGAGAAATGTCCTTTAGTTGTGACTGCAATTACGTTCTTTTTTCTTCGGTTATCTAAACATCTTTTGGTTCTTCTTCAAATTTTTTTGCAGAATAATTCTAAAGCCCGTCATGTGAGAGGTTATTATTTTCCATCTACAATAACATATAACTTCAATTTCTACAATTATATCTCTAAACTTCATGGTAATCACTCTCTCGCTCTTTGTTTTTTTTTATCATGTTTTTTTTTCTTCGATTATCTAATCATCTTTTGGTTTTTCTTCAAATTTTTTGCATAATAATTTTAAAACCCCTCATGCCAGAGAGGTTATTATTTTCTTCACTGTTTTTCTTTTACTGCATATGCAGAAACACATACAAATAATTTCTAATAAAAAGAGATATTGTTAATGAATTAATTGATGTTAGTACATACATATTCTGTTTCTTTTTCTTCCTCTGATTTCGATTATGATTATGGTTTTGATTTTTTCATCCTGTATGTTCTTCTTCTTTTTTATTTTGTGATGATTATACAGTTGGGATTCAAGTTTCAACGATCGAGGTTCACTATGAGCATTTGAATGTGGAAGCAGAGCTCTATGCGCGAAGCAAAGCTGTTCTTACTTTCTCTAATTTCGTTGTTGATATATTAGAGTTTAGCCTTTTCAAAATATTTTAATTGTAGAATAAAAATAGGAAAAAAAAAGTTTTTATTTCTATTTCTAGATTTAAGATACTTTGGACTATAATCTTATTTCTCTTTTCTAGGTTTCAGAGTGTTGGTAATTTGGTTAATATTCTTCTTAGCTGAAAAAGACATCTCAAAGACGTCTTTGGGAAACAATTGTACAAAGAAATCTTTAGGAGAAGTTTTTTTAGTATGAATCTTGAGAAATGAAATAATCAACCAAAACTGACTAGAAAATAATAAATTTTTTAGTCATTACTCATTACACTTAAAATGAAACAATTTGTTAGGATCTGCGTTTCTGAAAACAATTATTTTTCGCAGATATAATAGGGATTTTTGTTTATAAACCAAAACTGACTAATGAGTAATGACTAGAAAGCAAATCCTAACAAATCTTAACAATTTTCATGGATTTATTATTTTATTTTTATCATTACTTTTTTATGGTCAATTAATTTTATAATGATCAATCAATTGAATTGAAGGTTAAACATTTCAATTTAAGAGTTGTGGGATTTGAAATNAAATATTTCAATTTAAGAGTTTTGGATTTGAAATGTACACCATCATTGTCATTAAAATATAGATATTCAATAGTGACGAAAAATAATATAGATATTCAATAAAAATATTGGATATCTATATTTTTATTAAATCATTTTGTTGAGAGGTTATATTGTGTAAATTATGTGGGATCATGTAATGATAAAAGTTATAATGAAATTAAGAATTAATTTTATTTTATTATCTANGTTTGGATTTAGAGAGGGGTTATCCAGCCGATGTATATACTTGCATAATATGTTATCTTTTTTGTTTTTATTTTTTAATATTTACATGAAAAAGTAAACAAAAATTAATTTAATATAATAATGTATTTTTTATGAAATAAATGTATTTTAAAATATAATAGTGAATTATATATATATATGTAATATTGAAGCATCGATCCAAATATAGTTTTGAGATTTGGATAAAAGAAATATATTTAAATGTTCTCTCAGATTTGGTTCCACATCTGAAAATCTGGAGATTTATTATTGAGCCCAGAGACAAAAGATTAAATTTTGCCCCTTTTCCTTTATATTCAAGTTTAATTAACCATTAAAAAAATTTCTTTGAATAAAATCAAGTAAGAATTAAAATACCAAATTTATATCGTATCCACAATTATATATTTCTTATTAAATAAGAAATCTCATATTTTAAATATTACTTTATATGATCTTCTATATCTTGTTTTGGACTATATATATACATATTTATTATCATTTATATCTAATCTAAGATATATCACGTAACTTCCACACTATATGTATTTATTTTTAAAATATAAAAAAGAAAATATATTAATGATAGAAGAGTTAAAATGATTCAACAATTTAATTAAAAGCTATTTTTTAAAGACTAAATAAATTTATCAATCTTTATTTTATTATAGTTTCATTATGAGGTGGTCCTGTTAAACAAATAAATTTATTAGTTTATTATAGTATATATTAAGATTAAACAAATTATAGTTTATTGAATTGGCTTTAATAAATACTTAGATTTACATACATTTTCAATTAATTTATTATAGTTTCAATTTTTATAAATATTAAAAATTATGCACAACCTGAAACTAATAAAATACATAAACCAAAAATTGAAAAACCAATAATCTTACGTTGGGTAGTATAATATGAATTTAGACGATATACATAAATTAATCAAAAGCACTAAAAAAAATAATGTGTCAACATCGTAAAAATATTTTTTTTAATAAAACTGAATTAATTAAGCCAATATTAGTTAATTAATAAAACTGTTTTACTTCTATAATTTTAAGATCATAATAGCAAAACCATACCAAAGAGAGCGTTATTTTTTTTTAAGAAAAAGTTCATGTGAATTGGGCCACGGGGGCTCACCCAGACCAGGGCAGGAAGAAGAGCGTTATTAAATGAACGGTATACGATTTAATTATTTTCCCCTATTAATTAGAAGTAAACAAAATTATACAATTTCATCGTATTTAACAAACATATAATGTTTTTGTATTGCAGGTTCACTTGACCGGTCCTTCATTTTCCTTTTTTTATTCTCATAACTGCTAACTGAGAAATTAGCACTGTACAAAAGTAAAAGTAAGATTTTCTCTAATTTAATGATTTATTCTCAGAATTTCATTTGTACAACCAGAATTGATAATTTAATTAAATTGCTATAAAGGATTTAATAGACAAGAAAATTTACCTAAATATCTATTTCTAATGTAGTATTTATTCAATAGTATCTTTTCATTGGTTCTCTCTTGGCTTCTACTTTTTCTATTCGCTCACACATGTTGACTTTTAATTTAATTTTCTTAAAACTAATTTCAATAGTACTTACTCATTGGTTCTCTCTTCACCACCACTTATTTATTAGTTGAAATGTTTGACTTTCTATTTCATTTTTTTACTAATTTAAAAATCTCTTATTTCATAACTAAATATACATATATATATATTATTTTATATAACAAATCTATTTAAAAATCAACTCTAGGGATTCTCACTAAAAAATCGACTAAATTAAAAAATCAAATAAAAATTTTAGGACTTCTCATATTTGCTCAAAGTTCTATTGTAGTCCCTCAAGTTATTTTTGTTTTGATTTGGTCCCTCATATTTGCTCAAAGTTCTGTTTTGTGCTTTTGGTCCCTCAAGTTTTCTTTGTTCTGTTTTGGTCCCTCAAATTTTTAAAAAATTCCATCGTTAGTCCCCAACTCTTTTCTATCCATGTTTTCAATTTTAAAAAAAGGTAAAAAAACTAATTATTCCTAAACAGGATAAAATCTGTCGTTAATTTATTGAAAAAAGTTTATCAAAAGATAAAATTAACCGAAATGTGAAACATTAAAGACGAATTTGGTAGTAAAAAAATTTGGGGGTGAAATTGACTATTAGATAAAACTTGAGGATCAACCTTTTATTTTTATTAAAACCTGAACTAATGTATAGTACCTCAAGAATCTCTAAATATTTTAATTGTCCTCATACAATTGGGTTTATTTCATTTTGGTACTTGATAATATCTCTGTTCTAATTTAGTCGTCAAACTAATGGGATAGTTTTGTTTAATAGTACTTTCTCATTCGTTTTCTCTTCACCTCCTCTTTTCTTTCATTGGTTGAAATTTTGACTTTTAATAAAAAAAAATTCAGTAATTTAAACATCTAATCTTTTATTGGTTGAGATGTTGACTCTGAATTTCATAAAAAGTTGAGGACCAAAAGAGTGTTTTTGCCTTTTTATTTTTATTAAAACCTGAACTAATATATAGTACCTCAAGAATATCTAAATATTTTAGTTGCCCTCAAGAATCTCATGTTTTATTGGTTGAGATGTTGACTCTGAATTTCATGTTGTTTGTTCTATAACAATTTACTTAGATAATTATTTAGTTTATTTGTTAATTACCAATTTATTTTAACCTTAACAAAACAACTTTTTAACGCCGTCTAATTTGATACATCTAATAACCTTAACACGACACGTCTAATTTCCATATCCTGGTAGCTGGTAGGTTGGTGGGACAGAAAATTTTGATCGCAAGGATGCTGATTACTCCGTCTAATTTGAAGATTCTGCTAAAATTTCAACGCCGTCAATTCCCGTTGACATTATCATTTGCAATGACAATCAACAAGAGTCAAGGACAATCATTGCCAATTGTTGGATTATATCTTCCAAAACCAATGGTCAATTATATGTTGTACTTTCCAGAGTTCGTTCCAGAGAAGGCATGAAAATACTAATTGCAAATTTACCGAAGGATGAAGACAACGGATAAACTGAGAACGTTATATACAGAGAGGTATTCCAAAATGTTAGATGGGTTATTCTTATGAATACGCTAGCCGGATGTTTTAATAGTTTAACAAATGATATTGTTTTATTAGCAATCGTCTTAACAACTTTATAGCAAGCACTATAACTTACTTCTTTTTTATTCTTTTTCAATTATATATGTGCTCAACGTGAGAAAGGTATAATAAAAATTACTTGGAACATACAACATATATGATATGATGACATGCACGATCTACAGCTTAGAACATATAAACGTTCAATTTAAAGTGTTCTTTTTATTAAATTGGCTTAAACAAACAGATCCCCTGCAACATATTTTTATTACAACCGCCCGCGCATCGCACGGGTCAAAAGGACAAAGAAAGCAGGAAAACTGATAATGTTGTTTATAGAGAAGTATTTCAAAATGTTAAATGACTTATTAATATGGATAAGATAGCATGATGTTTTTTATATTTAACATAATGATATCGTTTTGATGATGATATGTTAGACAAGCATTATAACATGTTTTGATTATATTATTTTGCAATAATATATTTGCTGAACATTATAATCCTGCACGAAACTATTGTGTGGATCCATTTAACATTGATGACTTCGCCACATCACATTATATTTGTATTTAGATTAAAGTCTCCGTAGTATATAATGTTGTTGACCAAATAGGTACCCTATAACTTATTTCTGTATCACGACCACTAGTGCATCGTAAGGAGTCAAAACCTAGTTTAAATTTAATTTAAATATATGTGATGAAAAAAAATTAGTCTCTCTCATCTAGTAATCTTTCTATAGAGTAAATAAGAATTGAAAGGTATATAAAAGTTGTAGGACCCACAAATCTAGAAAGAGAAACATATAGCAGGCAATTAAAGTGTAATCTGATCTAGAGAATCATATCAAATTCAAACATTCACACTAATTCCATAGATCGAATATTTACCAATTCTCTATGTTTAATAATAATAATAAAAAAAAAGAATAGTCTATCCGAGACTTAAGAATGTTCCAGAGTTTGGATTCTTTCTAACATAAAATAATAATGAACCTTGATAAACTGTAGGCCAAGCCTCATTTTGGTCCTTAATAATTTACTTTAATTTTTATATGATTTTCTTATATGATTTTCTTATTTTAAATTCAAATGTGACAAAATCGAAGTTGAATTATTTTTGACAAGTTCTTTTTTTTTCTTGCTAGAATCACTCGCAAACGAGGTCAAATTAAGTTTGAAAATGAATATCTTGTTTTATAAACTTGGTTATATCTCTATCATTTCAAGTACTATTTGAGTTTGTTTATAATAGAAATAATCAAAATATTTATGCTTAAAATTAAGAGATCCTTACATTATATTTGATGGATTTTAGTTTGAATTTGAGTATAAAATTAATAAATTTTGAGATAAATAAGAAGATACTCAACATATATCTTATTTCATAATAATAAATATCTATTTTTATAGATAAAAATATTATATTATAAAAATATAAAATTGTAAAATAAATATTAAATATTTTGCATAAAATTAATTTAATAATATATTTATATTTATGATTTATTTGAAAACTTTTGATAGTTATAAATATAAAACATTACTAAAAGCAATTTTTATACTAATTAAATATAATTAATTTTTTTAATATTTTTGGTAGAAATTATTTTTTTAATTTGAATTTAGATATAAGAGTTTTACTATTCATAAAATTTAAATATTAATCTCAATGCTAATTTATATTCAAATTTAAAAATAAAAATCATAATACTTTTATTACACCTTATTTTAGTTATGCTTAAATTCTAACATTGCCAATAAAGGTTGGCCCAGTTGCTAAGGAGTTGACTCATAACTTACAAGGTCGTGAGTTCGATTCCCACTGTCGATGTGAGAACTTTGTTGGTAGGCGATCTGTAAGTACCTCTGTAAGCGCTCATAGAGTCTTGAGGCCTGATCTGGCCTTCGTGAGCCCCCGGGGCCCAACTCACCTAAACTTTTTTAATACAAAAAAAAATTCTAACATTAAAAATCTGGATTTTTTTAAAAAATAATATAAAAAAGAAAAGTATTTAGATTTATACCCCAAGAAAAAAAGAATTTAGATACATGAGACACTCTTATGTGGTACTAGTATCCCAATACATGTGGGCCAATGAGCAAGTGCCACGTGGCACTTCGGTCAGCGTGCTGCACAGTTTTTTTTTTTTCATTTTTTTTTCTGTTTGCAACACTTTTAATGTGTTGCTGTTTTACTTTTTTTTAAAATTTTATTCTTTGCAATGGTAAAAACTGCTGCCTTTTAGTATTTTTTATTTAAACAAACTTTTTTTATTTATTTAAAAACATTTTAATTTATTATTAATCATAAATATATTTTTTATAAAACATAATAATAAAATATTAAAAAATTAATTATCATATTTCTATATTATTATGGTTAAAGGTTCATTTTGGTCCTAAATGTATGCCTTAATGTTCATTTTGTCTATTATGTTTCAAAATGTTCAAATTGGTCCTAAATGTTTGCGAAATGTTTCATTTTGGTCCCAACAATTGAATATGGTTTGTTTCAAGTTCAAACTTGATGAGTTTAGAGTTACATATTGCTCTTGAAGAGTACTTTCTCTATCCAGTTGGAGCCGTTAGTAAACGGGTCAAATCGGTCCTAAAAGTAGACTTCTAGTTTCATACTCAAATAAGCAAAGTTGATCATATCTCTCTCGTTTCAAATTCTAATGAGACAAATTTAGAGCTACGAGTTCCTCTTAAAAGTCATTTAAACTTTAAATGAGAGACGAGAGAAATATGATCAAATTTAATAGTTTGGGACCAAAATGAAACATTTTATCAACATTTAGAACCAAAATGAATCATTTTGCTAACGTTTAGGACCAATTTGAACATTTTGAAACATAATGGACCAAAATGAACATTATGGCATACATTTAGGACCAAAATGACCCTTTGACCTATTATATATTATTAACTAATTGTATGTTGTTAATCAAGTTTTTGTTATTGCATATTAAAATTATATGTTTTTAATTAATTATATATTTTATACAAAATATAAACTATCTATCAATCTTCTAATATTTAAAATTGGATTCATTGGCATAATTAAATTATTAAAATTGGACCATTACTTAGGAGATTGATAGATTTAAAATTGGAATAATCTCTTTTAATTAATATAATATATTCGCATAGGAGATTATACATTTGCGGTGATTTTTAGTTATGCCCCTAACGTTTCATTTGTGTCAGTTGTGCCCCCAATGTGAAACAATAGTTTCAATTATGCCCTCACCCTCGTTAGTGTACCGTTTTTCGGAACTTTTGAGCTTAGATCCGTGTTCCTTTCAGTTTGTTTTGATAAATGAGTTTATGAGTACTCATTTTCGGCTCCTAAGGATCATTTTGCACATGGAAATTTTGAGAAAAATGCTTTGTTTTGCTCCATTTCGTTTTGGTCCTTTTTAGGGTTCATCGGGTCCGATTTTCTTCAAATTTGGGGCTATTTTGAGCTTAATATTTGAAATTGATCCAATGAATCAAGTTTGTGATGTCCGAAAATTAAAACCCATATGAAATCTGATCAAAACCGAGCTCAAATCGTGCGAAAATGGTGTTTTTTTGGTGGATAATTGAAATTTAGGGCATAATTGAAACTAACGTTTCACATTGGGGGCACAACTGACCCAAATGAAACTTTAGGGGCATAACTGAAAATCACCGCAAACGTTAGGGGCACGAAAGGGTGTTTTGCCATTAAATTATTAAAATTGGACTATTACATAGGAGATTGATAGATTTAAAATTGGAATAATCTCTTTTAATTAATATAATATATTCACATAGGAGATTATACATGCGACTGTACTTCCAAGATTTTCACTTTCCAAACCTATTTTTGAAGCACAATTCATTGGAATAATCTCATTAGTATAATCTGCTATGTAATGGTCCAATTTTAATGATTTGGAAAATTGATAGACAATTTATATTTGGATAAAATATATAATTAATTATTAATATATAATTTTAATATGCAATAACAAAAAAATTAATTAACAACATATAATTAGTTAAAATAATATATAAATATGATAATTATTTTTTTAATATTTTATTATTATGTTTTATAAAAAATATATTTTATGATTAATAATAAATTAAAATATTTTTAAATAAATAAAAAAAAATTGTTTAAATAAAAAATATAATAGGCATTAGTTTTTACCGTTGCAAAGAATAATTTTTTTTTTAAAAAAAGTAAGACAGCAACACATTTAAAGTGTTGCAAAGAGAAAAAAAAGAAAAAAAAAACTGTGCATTGCAGCATGTTGACCGAAGTGCCACATGGCACTTGCTCATTGGTCCATATGTATTGGGATACTAATACTGTATAAGAGTGTCCCATATATCTAAATTTTTTTTGGTACAAATCTAAATACTTTTATTTTTATATTATTTTAAAAAAAAACCCTAAAAATCTCACACCTACAAAGATTTGTCCGTACCACATCGCCATCGACCGTGTTCGTTATTTCAATAGTCGTTAATCTTTTAACCTTAGGATTCCAGACTATTCATATCGGAACCTGCCATGTTTCAAATTTTCCACATTATTTCAAAAACAAAAAAGGTGACACTTTAAAAAGGACCATTGTTATGTCAAATGTCTTCTCCACTGTAAGATTTAATTTTTTCTCCTTTTTTTATTTTAAATATAATATAGAATGAGAAAGAAACATATTTGCATATGTTATAGCCATCGAACGTTTGTAGCACTATCCTATTTTTTTTTTTTGGCCAGTTTGTAGCACTATCCTTTCTAAGAAGAAAGTCATCAAACCAGTAATATTTTGAGTCGTGGGAGATAACTAACATGTGGTGGTGTTTGAATCATAGTGCAAAAAATCAGATCAGATCGGACAGTTCAATCGATGAATCGAACACCAAATCGGTTTGGAAGAAGCCAAAATACCGTTATGCATTTGATCCGGCCAATCACCGGTTCAACCGGCCCGGGTTAGCTTGGACCGATGAACCGTGAACCGGTTTGACCCAACAATTTTTGCAAAAATTACATATTGACTCCAAAAAATTTTCAGAAAATTACAAATAAGTCCTTGGATACTTATTGTCTAGGGACTAAAATGAAAACTTTAAAGAAATTTTGGGGTCAATATGTAATTTTTACAAAATTTGTTATGGTTAAAATTGCAAAATAGCTCCAAAGGGTACCAAAGTGTCATTTTTTAAACCACATGGTACCAAAGTGAAATATAACCAAACCATAGGGTACTAAAGTGTAATTTACCCTAAGTTTTATGTAGTGCGACTTAAATATTTGACACTTATTATATGTGATGGACCTATGATTATGTTTAATTTTTACTTTATATTTAAATTTTTGTTAAGATATTAATGTGTATTTGATGAATATGTATATTTGAAAATGTATTTTTTAAGTAAACCTGCTCAACCGGTTGAACCAATGACCCGAGCCTTTCACTGGGTCAATGGTCAGTCTGATTTTTTGCACTATGATTTGAATAGATTGCCTTCTACCACAAATATTGAAAAGATCAAAATCTCAAATTGGTTTCAAATATATGAGATAGGTTTTAAATTAGTCTTAAATATTTTATTTATTTTAGATTAGTTCTACATGTTTCTATAACCTCTCAAATTGAACCAAAATTAATGATTATGTAATCATAGGCAAAACACCCTTTCGTGCCCCTAACATTTGCGGTAATTTTCAGTTATGTCCCTAACTTTTCATTTGTGTCAGTTGTGCCCCAAATGTGAAACGTTAGTTTCAATTATGCCCCCAATTTTGACTCAATGCTGATGTGTCAATTTTTTTTCTTGTGTGTCAATTTTTTGTTCTAAATTGAATATGTGGCAAGATGATTGGATAACTAAAACATCCATGATTTATTTTTTATCCACCATGACATTTCCTATGTGGTATAAGGCTTGCGAAGATGAAGATGAAGATGTCAAAAAAATTTTAGGGTAGTAATTTTTTGGTTTAGAGAATGTAAATCCACGTAGGAAATGCCATGGTGGATAAAAAATAAGTTAGGGATGTTTTATTTATCCAGTCATCTTGCCACATATTCAATTCAGAACAAAAAATTGACACACAAGTAAAATTGGGGGCATAATTGAAACTAACGTTTCACATTGGGGGCACAAGTGACACAAATGAAACGTTAGGGGCATAACTGAAAATCACCGCAAACGTTAGGGGCACGAAAGGGTCTTTTGCCTGTAATCATATTTCTCTCGTTTCAAATTCAAATGCGATAAATTCATAGCCACGAGTTATTTTTGGTCAATGCTTTATCTATTTAGTTAGAGTCATGAACAAATGAGATCAAATGGAGTCTCAAAAGCAAGGTTTTTAAAATCGGACCGGACATTTCAAGGTTCAATGGTCTAACTGGGGTTCAACCGGGGTCGAACCTTTAGTAATTCAATAAATTAAAAATAATATATTTAATTAATATAATAAAAAAAAGGGTAAATTACACTTTGGTACCCTGTGGTTTGACCCTATTTCACTTTGGTACCTTGTGGTTTGAAACTTGACACTTTGGTACCCTGTGGTATTCTCCATTAACACTTTGGTACCCTTTGGAGCTATTTTGTAATTTTAACCATAACAAATTTTGCAAAAATTACATTTTGACCCCAAAAAATTTTCAAAAAATTACAAATAGGTCATTTGATACATATTATATAGGGACTAAAATGAAAAATTTAAAATTTTTTTGGGGTCAATATGTAATTTTTGTAAAATTTATTATGGTTAAAATTACAAAATAGCTCCAAAGGGTACCGAAGTGTTAATGGAAAATACCACAGGGTACCAAAGTGTCAAGTTTCAAACCACAGGGTACCAAAGTGAAATAGGGTCAAACCACAGGGTACCAAAGTGTAATTTACCCTAAAAAAAATACTAATAAATACTGAAAATATATCAGAAATTCTTTAAATTTAAGCTAGATTGAGTAAAAAAATAAGAGTTAGAAGGATAAAAAACTTAAATATTGAAATGAAAAATACCAAATAATGTATTATTTTGAGTCTAAACTTAATAAAAAAAAATCCTCTAAAATAGCATCAATTTAATAAAAAAAATACAAAAAGAACACAAAAATCCTGAACTAGTTTAACCTCAAAACGACCAGTTCAGGGCGATTTTCCGGTTTTTGGCCGGTTCAACCGGTTCTTGAGCGGTTCTATATCAGGGCGGTTTAGCATGTAACTTGAATCGGACCACTGCCCTGTTTCACGGTTCGACCGGTCGATCCGGTTTTCACAATAGTGCTCGAAAGTGAGTCACTCGTTTCACAATAAATAATCGAAGTTAGTTTTATTTCTCTCATTTCAAGTTTGATTGCAACATATTTGAAATAATGTATTAATTTTTGAAGAATTTTTTCTTTATGTAATTAAAATCATTAATAAATAATATCAAATCACATCCTAAAAATAAATTTAGAGGTCAACTTAAAAAATTATATAAAAATAAATAGAACCAAGCACTTTGAGATTTTGACCTATTAGAAGTTCAACAACTTTGCCTTTCTAACAGGATATTTTCTAGATGGGTTTTCAGATCGATTCAAAGTGTACTTTGAGTTTCATAACTTTTACTCAGATTTTAATTTAGTCCTATAACTTTTTTTGTTGCACCTTTGGTTCCATATCTTTTACTTAGGTTACATATTTAGTCTCGAGTTACACTTTTGGTTCCATATCTTTAGGTCAAGTTGCATAATCGGTTTCATATATTTGTGTTTGGTTGCAGAATTAGTCATATATCTTTGGGTTTGGTGCAGAACTGGTCCCATATCTTTGAGTTAAGTGAGACTGATAGTGAAACCTTTTGCAAAAATTTAGGACCAATTTTGCAACCTAGCCAAAAGATATGAGACCAAAAGTAATACTGGATCGAATCTGCAACTTAAGCGAAATATATAAAATCAAAAGTACAAAAAAAAAAAATTATAAAACTAAATTGAGACTTGAATATAAATTATGAGATTTTGACCATTTAGAAATTCCGACAACAACTTTATCCCTCTGAGAAGATATTTTTGTAGACGGATTTTCGGATCGATCCGACCCGTTCGGATTCAGTGAGAATCGTGAAATCTGGAATGCCGTCTATCAGATTCTCAAGTTCACGAGTCTTACAGTTTCCTAGATTTCCAGGTTTCGATTTCCAACATTCAATCAAAAAATTCGTACTCACTCGGAAACCAAAACCCTAAAAAAGTTCCCTTCCTTTTTCTTAATTACCTAATTAATTAACTTAACTCTCCTGTGCTTTTTTGTTAATCTAATCTCGGGGTTTCTTTCTTATTTTCTCTCTCTCATTCTTCTTCTCCCTCTCTTTTTTTCCGAGTCTGATTTTGCTGTTTCTTCTGTCTCTGTCGCTGTGGGTTTATCACACTGAAACGAAAAGAAGCAGCATCAGCGGCGGCGGAAAGAAGAAGAGGCAAAATTCAGAAACGGGTAATTCAAATCGAAAGGGGAAGAGTGTGTAAGAGAAAGATAGATACATTATTCATAGATTAGATATTTGGATTAGTTTAGAGAACTGTGTGTGTTTGTGTGCGCTCGCACGTGTAGTCCAAAGAAGGAAGGAGACCAGAATAGGCGTTGTTGATAGACCGTCGAATCTTATAGAATCATTGCAAATACAATTTGTGATTTTAGGGTTTTGGGGTTCTCTTTTTAGTCTTTTTCTTTTTCCCACTACAGAGAAGAAGCTAATAGACCCTTCACTCTTGATTCTTTCTTTAGCTCGCTTCTCAGTTCTCACCCACAAAGCTTCATCATTCATTCACTCCATTTATCATCTCTCTCCGTTTTTTTTTTTTCTCTTTTTCCTTCTAGTCTTTTCGTTTTGCTTACTTTTCTTGTTTTAATCGCATAATCGGAAGAACAAAGAAAATGGAGGATGGGAAAACTAGGGCTTCAGGGACAGTGGAGGATGACTCAGCTGTGACTCGCTCCTCCTCTCCTTCCTACTGGCTTGACGCCTGTGAGGACATTTCCTGCGATCTCATTCACTTTGATGATGGCTCCATCGTCTCAGAACAGGTCGATACCAATTTGATACAGGATGGGGGGCTTGTCAACGATTTCTTTGGCGGCATTGATCACATTCTTGACAGTATTAAGAACGGTGGTGGCCTTCCTGTGGCCACTGAGAGCAATTCCATTCTCACTGGGAGTGGAAACCAAGATGGTGCTTTTGCTCTGCAAGCTGAAGTCTCTGAGCAGAAGAATAGCTTTGTGAAGAATGGGCTAGCTGGCGAGAAACGCTGTCGAACAATCGAAGCTTGTGAGCGTTCAGAAGTCGAGAGTAACGGGCACAAGCTATCAATTGGCAATGGTGAAGGAAGGACTTTGGCTGGTTCTAAGGAAAATGGAGATGGTCATGTAGATGGTGAAGAAAGACTCAGCAAGAGGGCCCGGCTTGGGAACTATAAGAACGAGAGGATTCAATCAGGGAGGGTGAATTATTGTCCCAAGGGGAGGGAGAAGAGTAATAATAGGAAGAGATCATATGAATGGGATGAGGCTGATAGGAAGGACAAAGATGGTGTGAAGAAAAGAGAACAGTATGGTAGTTGTGGTAGGAGAGATGCTATAGATAGGGATTGGAGGGATAGAGAAAGGGGTTACTGGGAGAGGGATAAGTCAGGTTCTTATGACATGATCTTTCGAGTGGGCACTTGGGAAGCCGGTCGTGATCGGGAAGGGAAGTCGGCTAACGACACTAAACAGGAATGCAATGGGGAGGTTGAGAACAAAACTGATGAGACTAAGGAGAGAGTTCCCGAGGAACACGCTAGAAAGTACCAGCTAGATGTTCTTGAGCAGGCAAAGCAGAAGAATACTATAGCTTTTCTTGAAACTGGAGCCGGGAAGACCCTCATTGCCATACTTCTCATTAAAAGCATTCATGAGAGTTTACAGAAGCAGGATAAGAAAATGCTTGCTGTATTTTTAGTTCCCAAAGTTCCACTTGTTTACCAGGTAAATATAATTTGGAGGAGACTCAAAATTTGAATTTTACTTTGTTGAGTGGAAATATAAGAATTAAGTAATGCACAGTGCAAATGTTGTTCATCAATTGCTGTCGGAGTCTATGTAATTTCTGCTCTTTGTCTAATTTCAGCAAGCGGAAGTAATTCGTGACCGAACTGGCTATCAAGTAGGCCACTACTGTGGAGAAATGGGTCAGGACTTTTGGGATGCTCGAAGGTGGCAGCGGGAATTTGAAACAAAACAGGTATGATTTGAAATTTCTTTTGAAGGTGTGCTGTCAAATGCTTTCTGACAGCTTCTTTTTCTTTAATTAATTTGTGTTTTTGTCCATTAATATAGTATATGTATTAATTCTATACTGCAGCTTAACATAATACTTAAGCTCTGATCTTGCTAATATTTACTCAGTTATCCTTTATTATCTATACTTCCCTTGTCTGTTTAGTTGGCCGATTATGGTAATATGTTCTTTAAATGGGTGGGAAGCGTTGCTCTGAGTAAAATTATATCAAAAGACCACTTTTGTGATAAATCCTACATAGGGTGCGTTTGGATTGACTTAATTTTATTAAGAAGCACTTTTATTTTGAACTTAAGTGCTTTTTGCATATTTTATAGGTGTTTGGTTGAACTTTTAAAAAAAAAGCATAACTTGAAAAAAAAGCAAAAAAGGTGCTTTATTTCGAAGTCAGTTTTTTCAGCTTCTCACAAAAGCTCATGCGGTAGAGCGACCGGGAAGCTGTGCATATTATTTTGTTAGACAAAAATATCCTCAACAAACTTTGAAAATTCCATCTTCTACCCTCTTCTTCTTCAAAACCTCCGTGACCACCCAGAAAATATCACTTCAACAGTAGGCTATTTCCTTTCTTGCTTTGAAACTCAGAAGAATTTTAACGATTAAATCAAATCTGGATTAGATTCCATGATTATTCGAGTTTATCGAAACTCGAAACACGAAAATGTCGTAGAGCTATGTTACAGCTTGTGGTGAGCATGGTGGGTCGACAATGGATTTGATCATCAGTGTTGGGAGGGTTTAAATATGATTTTGAGTGAGAGATGGAGAAGGGACCCAAAACATAAGGATGATATTCAACTAAATCCATTAATTCATCAACTCAATCCTTACCATCTTCACTTCCCCGCCTCCATTCCTGTCTTCACCTTTTTATGGACGCCAAATTTTGGTACAGGAATACCAAGGAAAACAAAAAGGCCAGATGACTTAGGGTACAAATTAGATTCCTAATCTAATCAATTTTCCAATTTGGCCCCCATTTATTATTTTTTCTCTTCCTCTTTTCCTAGTCATTTCCAGTTTGTTGTTTACCTTTCTTTTAATTTCTTAACCAGTCCCTTTGATTTTCAATATTTTCCTTGCATTTTTTTTTGTTTCATGGACTATTCTATCTTTTAATGAGATTACTAACATTACTCAGTTCTACAAAAGACAATACAAAAGACAAGTGTAGAAATTTCTGGTTTTCTTAATTATTCAACTCAATTCATTCATACTCATAATTTTTTTGTAAATTTTACATATTTTAGTTTTGATAAATTTCACATATTAAAAAGTACCTTTATAAATTTATATCCAAACACAGTTTATATTTTAAAAAGTGCTTTTTCATTATACAACCAAACACATATAGCTTATTTTTTAAATAAAAGCTCTAATTTTAAAAGTTGGAGAAAAAAAGTACTTATCTTTTAAGTCAATCCAAAGACACCCATAGTTACTTCTAAAGAATTTTTAAGTGCCTGACCAGTAATGGTTTTGGAAAAGACTAGTCGACGTCGATGCTTTTATTTTAATTTACTTTATTAGCATCTATTAGATGTTGGTATTTATCGGCTAATTTGTTGCTATGCTAATTGCTTTTGTTTCATGCACTTTAACCAATTCTGGGACCAACCATCATGTTACTTCAGTTATTGGTTGTGTGCACCAAAATTAATGGAAGATAAGACGGAATTCTCCAGATCATTGCTTTTTAGATGCTATGTGGAAATTTTTTGAGATGCATATTCATATAAGCACTAATAGCGAGTTGTTTTAACTTAAGCTTCAGCAATAAAGTTAATTTTAAATCTTCTGGGCTTATAATAACTCGGAATATCATGAAAAGAGTTCTTATGTTTCAAAAAATCAAACTGTAAACAAAGTTCATACAAGTACTATATACAAAGAACATGACTACAAAAGTCATACTCAAATTTGGCCTTTGTCTTAATTTTAAACTGTACCATAGAATTTGACCTTTATATTTTGGTGGAAGTGGGTATGAGTGTAATGTTTGCTTGTTCGAGTTTTTGAAGGGTTGAGATGATTTGTTGCAGTTATTATCATTTTAGCATCCATATAGCTGACCCCATCTAGTGGAAAAAGCCTTTGATTGTTATTGTTGTAGTATAATTGCGGCATCCGATGAATGTAGGAAGGGAACATATAGAAACTTCTTATTAGGGGTGTACTGCCTTGTCTGAGGAGCTGAGCAAGATGAGTGATAGTGATCTGATGCTTTATAGGAAAATGGATGGAACAGAATTTATCCAGAAATCCTAACTGATTTTACTTAGAGTTATGTAATCTTACCTTAGAATATGGGATTTAACTAAACATAGTTTGGTTGGTAGTGTGTATTAGATATAATAAATGGTTTTGTACTGGGGATTCTGTTTTTCTTAGATGGCTGTACTTCTCTCTGTTGAACTCATCCAAATATTGTTTTTTTCTTTACTAAAATAATTCAGATGTCATATTTTTTTTGCAGGTATGCATTTCGATGACTTTTTTTTCTTTTCCCCTAGCTATTCTTTGAGGATTAACTCATTGCTGCAGTGCTTTATTTGGCAGTTTTATTTTTGATTATTATCTTTTTTTTTTTGGCCGAAAATTTGTGATTATTATCTGTGTTGCTTTATTATTGATAATTTCACTTAGGAGACATATATTCATACAACCTTAAACCTCTATTGCTTTTTGTTTATATGGTTCCAATTCTTATTATTTAACTCAACTTGTTTTGTCACAAGATTCATTGATTAACTAGCTCTTAGTTTTATCTTGATTTTAATTACTATTTTCTGGCCCAATTAATTTTTACTGTTAAACCTTCACTTTGTGCTATTATACTGCGATAACCCAGAGGTTTTTCTTGCTGTAGGTACTAGTCATGACAGCTCAAATTCTTTTGAACATTCTGAGGCACAGCATAATCAAAATGGAAACAATTAATCTCCTGATTCTGGATGAATGCCATCATGCTGTGAAGAAACATCCATATTCCCTTGTGATGTCTGAGTTCTATCATACAACACCAAAAGAGAAGAGGCCATCTGTATTTGGGATGACTGCTTCTCCTGTTAACTTGAAGGGTACTCTCAACTGAATTTTATTTTTCATGCTGTCAAATACTTTTTCAAGTTATTAATGAATTACTAATTTATTTTATTTTATTTTAGAAAGTAGAAAACACCATAATATCCTTGCTCCAATTTCTCAAGTCAACTTCACTCCTGATTATGGTATATGTAGGTGTCTCCAGCCAAGTGGATTGTGCAATAAAAATTCGTAATCTTGAAAGTAAGCTAGATTCTATTGTTTGTACCATTAAAGATCGTAAGGAGCTGGAGAAACATGTACCAATGCCCTCTGAAATTGTGGTGGAGTATGACAAAGCAGCCAGTTTATGCTATCTTCATGAGCAGATAAAACAAATGGAAGTTGAAGTTGAAGAAGCTGCAAAGTCAAGTTCAAGAAGAAGTAAATGGCAGTTTATGGGAGCTAGAGATGCTGGAGCGAAAGAAGAGCTACGGCAAGTATATGGTGTTTCTGAAAGAACAGAGAGTGATGGAGCTGCAAACCTAATTCAGAAGTTGAGAGCTATCAATTATGCACTTGGTGAACTGGGTCAGTGGTGTGCATACAAGGTAAGTTCTATTACAAGTATAATGATTATTTTTTTATTTCTGGCATTACTTTATAATTTCTATTTTTTTTTACAGGTTGCGCATTCTTTTCTATCAGCTTTGCAAAATGATGAGAGGGCAAACTACCAACTTGATGTCAAGTTTCAAGAATCCTATCTGAACAAAGTTGTCTCTCTTCTACAATGTCAACTGTCTGAGGGTGCTGCTTCTGATAAGAGTGCTGGAGTTTCCGACTCAGAATGTGGTGTGGCACAGAATGTGTCTGAACCTGATGAGGTTGAGGAGGGAGAACTTCCAGACAGTCATGGTGAGCCTGGCACAGTGCCTTAGAGTTGTATAGTATTTGGTTTACAGCTGTTCAAATTCGTCAATTATGCTAACAAGATGCTAGTCTTGAGAAGTTTCTTACTTTGTAACTTGGAGCGTGTGCTAATAAAATTGCTGTTGGACTAGTCTAAATGCTTGACATAATAAATTACTTGTGACAAGAGTATGTGAGTCTATGCTGCTACATTTGTGCAGGAACATCAATGGCAGTGTTTCTTGTCTGTCTTGTTTTTCATATAAGAATATCAAGATGAATCCTAATTATCTAAATTCACAAATGTCGTATGTGATTATTAATTTAACCCATCAACATGGTGATACCTTTCCCCGTTCATCTTGTTATTTAAGCTGGACTTTTTAATACTTATAACTACCTGGTTAAATACTAGTTATTAAGATGTAATGTTGTTTAATGTCTTACTTAAGCTGGAATGGTTTTGTTTAGTTGTCTCGGGAGGAGAGCATGTGGATGTTGTAATAGGAGCTGCTGTAGCTGATGGCAAGGTAACCCCCAAGGTCCAGGCTCTGATCAAAATACTTCTCAAGTATCAGCACACAGATGATTTTCGTGCAATTATCTTTGTTGAGCGCGTTGTCTCTGCTTTAGTTCTACCCAAGGTTAATTATATGCATCACTTGTTCATTTTGATTTATTCAGTTACCTGATGAAGACCTTCTCAGTCCAATGTCTGTGAACCTTGCAGGTTTTTGCAGAGCTTCCATCTCTGAGTTTTGTTAGGTGTGCAAGCTTAATTGGTCATAACAATAGTCAGGAAATGAGGACCTCACAAATGCAGGATACAATTGCTAAATTCCGTGATGGGCGGGTAAGGTTATCTTCTGCCTTCACTTGTAGTACTTTTTGAGGAATGAGATAACGAATTTGATTTCTTTCCATCAAACTCATGCACCCATTTGCAGGTTACATTATTAGTTGCCACTAGTGTCGCTGAGGAAGGACTTGATATACGGCAATGCAATGTGGTGATCCGCTTTGACCTTGCGAAAACTGTTTTGGCATATATACAGTCTAGAGGACGAGCAAGAAAGCCTGGATCTGATTACATCCTGATGGTTGAAAGGTAGTAGTTATGGTCTAGTTGACTCTAGGCATTCTTTTTTCATGATGACAATTGACAATGATTTTGCTTACTGCATGATTTTTCGCATGTTTCAACAGTGACATGTTTTCAGTTTTTCTATCAACAGTAAACTATGCTAATTTGGTTGTCTTTTAGGATTTGTTTTAAAAACAAAAAATTATAAAACTTGTTTGATAGTGTCATACCTGACATTGCAGAGAATATCTTTTATGACTTAAAAAAGGAGTTGCCACCAAACTTTCATAAGAAACTTGGAAAAATAAATAAAAGTTTTTTGAAAAACAATTTCGAAAATATGGTGGATAAGGTTAAATTTAGAAAATTTGGTTTCGAACCAAAGATGGGTTCAAGAGCAATTTGATTTCTAAGGAAGGCGTTAGACACCCTAGAAAACTCTTCAAATTGATTTAATTTTAAATCTTGAGGATCATGCCACCTTTCCTTTTTTTTTTTTAAAAAATTTTTTGTATTGACCTTTAAGAGTTATTTATTTACAAAAAAAGGCCCAAAAGTTTGTTTATTCAAAACAATGACCTAAAAGTCAATATTTATAAAAATAGATAGCTTAATTTTTTTAAACAATTTTTACAAAGCAAAAAAGTTATTTTTAAAGTTCAAAAAACAGAAACAAGTTAAATGTGTTTTGTACTCTAAAAATGAAGAAAAATATGAAAAATTAATTTTCATTAATGACATTATTATATTATAATTCAAACTCATTCGATATTTGTTATTAAAATAATCTTTTCAAATAATTTTTTTTATTTTTTTATTTTTAAAACAATTTGCCAAATAGATTTTCTATACTTTATTATCTTTCAAAACACAGCTTTATAATCAAATTCAAAAATTGTTTTTAAATGCACAAAAATTAAAAACATAATGAAACAGATCCTATGTTTCTCCTTCCCCTAGCATTCTTTTAAACTCTGACCAGCTATTACATTGTTTCAAATTATAATTGGTGCTAACGTCTGAGAAACTGAAATATTTCTCTCTTGCTCTGTTGCCTCTTGATCTCTATTTCTTTTTTTGTATTGAATATAGGGCAAATTTGGCGCATGAAGCATTCCTAAGGAATGCAAGGAATAGTGAGGAGACTCTACGAAGAGAAGCAATAGAGAGGACAGATCTAAGTCATCTCAAAGACACTTCAAGGTTGATTTCAGTAGATACTAGGCCAGGAACTGTTTACCAGGTGGAATCAACTGGTGCAGTTGTGAGCTTAAATTCTGCTGTTGGTCTTATCCACTTCTACTGCTCTCAGCTTCCTAGCGACAGGTGCTGTGGTTGTGCTTGATATTGATGATTCACATTACTATATATATGTATATCTATTCATCTACAGTTGTTATATGTTAGTGAATGTCATTCTTAAACTGTGGTGCATTTTATCTAGATATTCAATTCTTCGTCCCGAGTTTATTATGGAAAAGCATGAAAAACCAGGAGGTCCCACTGAATATTCTTGCAAGCTTCAACTGCCTTGTAATGCGCCATTTGAAAATCTTGAGGGTCCTATATGCAGTTCAATGCGCCTTGCCCAACAGGCATGATATCATTTTATCATTGTTGTAATGGATTCTAGTCATCTTTGCACTTGAAGCATTAGTTATTATGTTTATTTCCTTGTTTTGCAGGCTGTTTGTCTGGCTGCTTGCAAGAAACTGCATGAAATGGGGGCATTCACTGACATGCTATTGCCTGACAAAGGAAGTGGGGAAGAAAGAGAAAAGACTGAGCCAAATGATGAAGGAGATCCACTTCCTGGGACTGCTAGACATAGAGAGTTCTATCCTGAAGGTGTGGCTGACATACTAAAGGTTGGTTTGCACTATAACTAACACAGTCTACATTATAAAATTATAAACTAGGATTTAAGGTGGATGGTACTGGAACAGAGTTACCATCCATCTTAAATCCTAACTCTATTCCAGTCTTAAAGAAAGGTGTATTACTGTTAGGAGCTGCTGCTATATTACTGGAAAATACTGATAAAAGATAAAAAACAGTGCCTTAAGTATGCAGAAACACCATTACAAGATAGAAAACCTAACAAGAAATCACCCAAACCACCTTGGCTTTTGAGACCCCAAGTCTCCCAAAATACCTTACCAATTCGCTGCCTAAACCTTACCAAAACGCTACTCAAATACCCTTCCTAGCTGCTGCCTCATGCACACTCACAGCTAGCACACAAAAACCGTAATGCCACATCACCTTGCTGTAGTCCCCTACCCAAGACAACATCCCTTCTTGACTAATAGACTTCTTTGGCCCATTAGTCCCTAGCCCATTCGACTTAGGAACCTCTTGAGCTTTCTTCCTTCTCTTGTATGTATGGATCACTAGAGGTCCATCAATTATGAGCTTATTTTTAAATCACAGCCTAGTGCTTTGGTCGCACATTTCTACCTTTTGGGCAGTTGCACATCTCTGTAGAAAGGTGAGTGGTGATGCTGCCCATGAAGTAGGGGGAGATGTAATAGTCTTTTACTTTACCCTGGGAAATTCGTGAGTGCTATGAAGATTTCTTGGGGCACTATTGCCAGTGGTTCAAGATCATATTCTGTTTGGTTATGCTTTTCTCTTTTGAATCGTGGTTAGTTTTTATACTTGAATCTTGTTGTTTAGTGTGGAAACGCCAACACTGCCTAAGAATGTCACGAAGACAACATAAACATAAAGGTGCTTCCTTTTTGAGAGGCTAGACTCTCTCCCCTACAATTTCCCTAACTCCCCCCCCCCCCCCCCC
>QANZ01021705.1:8338-34735 GCA_003254925.1 Chamaecrista fasciculata | reverse complement strand
TTTTTTTTTTTTCTCTAATGCACAAGAGACTCTTTAAATACTAACAGAGTCAGTAACCCCTCGCTCGTGTCCTTTCTGCAGCAATGAGCCCCTCCCTCTCCTTCTTCTTCTCCATAAACTTTGATCTCATTCACCATGAGCTCAGGTCCTTTAACAGCAGCCTCATCCCTTTTCTCTCTGCCCCTCATATTATAGGTTGTAACTAGCACAGGCCCCATTAATGGATAATAAGCTTTGGCACTATTAAGAATTGTGCTACAAATCTCCGGAATTTTCAGAAAATTAGGGAGAGGATCTTGGAGGCCACTGAGGAGCAGTAGGTCAAAGACCACTAAAGACCGATCTTAGTAGGTTTGTCAGAGTAGCTGGGAGAATGTTGAGCAGGCTGCTTAGTTGTGGCACATATTTAAGCTGTTTAGAAGCTGTATGTAGGAGAATAGCCAGAGAATTGTTAAGTTGGTCGCTAAGGTTGAAGACTTACGTGAGTTTTCTGCCTTCATAATGATGTGGTGATGCCTCATGAGTTCTATCCTTTTTGCCTGTCTCCCTATTAAAATTAAATTTCAGTGCAAGGTTTGGTGGGTTTGTGTTTTTCCTAAACTTTTAGCCTAATTCTTTTTTTGTGTGAGATGGTGATAGAGATATTGATGAACTAATCATGAGCCTTCTTCTATCAGCTTAAGGTTTTGGATGAAGGGGTATTGCTGAATGCTGACTAATAGAAGTTAGGGTTAGTTGTCATGAGATTGAATCTCATCCCGGGAAACCTGATTGACATCTAGAGAATTAAAATTGCTGCTATCTAGTAAACACAGGTGTGAGGTGTGGGCTAGAGGTTAGAAGTTGATTTAGACCTCCACACCCACATGCTGGTCTTCACTCAGTGTTTGTGTGCATGCGCTCCTAAACACATGATCATATAGATCCACACACATGAGTATACGATTATTCATTAAAAGCGTCAGATGCATATTTATATATTCATGCATACATATGTATATATATGTGTGTATGTATAAATATAAATAGATGCCACATACACAAATTGGTGCATGTACCCTATATGTATACATGTAATGTATATATAAGTGTTGCACGTGTATACACTCATGCCTAGAAAATTTTACAAATATACTTAAACAATATTCTAGCAAGGGTCATTTAATAACCCAAGAACAAAATTAAAGAGATCTTAACTCTTAAGTAGTAAGGTATGTCATACTTGGCCCAACTACTTTTGACCCGACCTAAAACATGTTTCTACCCATTTATACCTTTACTTTTTAAATAATATTTGCATAATAGATCTAAAGATAATACCAGTCTTTAGCAATGTTCTCATCTTGGCTTTATTGCCCCCGCCCTCTCCTTTTCACGCAAACATTATTCTTAACTCCATTTGGACTTTCAGGGAGAATGGATCTTATCTGGAAAAGATGCTTGCAGAAACTCCAAAGTGCTTCATCTTTATATGTATGATGTCAAGAGTGAAAACATTGGCCATTCAAAGGATCCATTCTTGACTCAAGTTTCAGATTTTGCAGTACTTTTTGGCAATGGGCTGGATGCAGAGGTAGTAATTATTTTAGTATGACTATATTGACCCTTCGTAGTTGAGTATTTTAAACTCATTCTTGTTTGATCATATTTTTATTTTTGCAGGTGTTATCGATGTCAATGGATCTATTTATCGCACGAACCATGACTACAAAGGCATCCCTTGTCTTTAGAGGGTCAATAGATATCACTGAGAATCAGGTTTATAGATCATTTTCTGCTTATTGTTTTATTAGATATCTTCAACTGTTAGAAACTATAGTTGCTAATGCCTGATTGTGACATACATGTTTTGGTCATGCAGTTGGCATCCCTAAAAAGCTTTCACGTAAGATTAATGAGTATTGTTCTAGATGTGGATGTTGAACCTTCCACCACTCCTTGGGATTCTGCAAAAGCATATTTGTTTGTCCCAATGGTTGGCGATAAGTCTGTAGATCCTATGAACCAAATTGACTGGCATCTGGTTGAGACAATAATTGAATCAGATGCGTGGAAAAATCCGCTTCAGAGAGCTCGACCAGATGTTTACCTAGGTACAAATGAGAGAACATTAGGTGGAGATAGAAGGGAATATGGATTTGGGAAATTGCGTCATGGCATGGCTTTTGGGCAAAAGTCACATCCAACCTATGGAATCAGAGGAGCTGTGGCGCAGTTTGATGTGGTAAAAGCTTCTGGGTTAGTTCCTACTAGAGATGACATGCAAATGCAAAAGCATATTAATAAAACTACCCTAGAGAAGTTGATGATGGCAGATACCTGTACTAACGTAGAGGATCTGGTAGGGAGAATTGTTACAGCTGCTCACTCAGGGAAGAGGTTTTATGTGGATTCAATACGCTATGATATGACTGCAGAGAATTCTTTTCCTCGGAAAGAAGGTTATCTTGGTCCTCTGGAGTACAGCTCATACGCTGACTACTACAAGCAAAAGTATGATTGTATTTACTTTTAGATTGTATAATTTTCAAGCTTCCTTTGTTCTCCAGCCAAACCTACTACCATTTTTCTTTTCTTTTATTCCTTTGTTTTGAGATTGGTTAATGATAACTTGTTGTCATGTTGCACCTCAAACATTGTGCATGAAGAACAGTAAGCTTCTCTTAATCTGTGAAGGAATCTGCTGTTGTCATCTTCAGAATGTGAGGGCTTTGTCAACAAAATGTCCCCAAGGTGACAATAGCTTGTCTCCTTCCAGATGGAGAAGCTTTCTGTATCTTCTTGCGCAATGTATGGTGCATATGGCTACTGTTTCCACTCTTATATTGATAAATGTAGGTATGGAGTTGATTTAATTTACAAGCAGCAACCTCTTATAAGAGGGCGTGGTGTATCCTACTGCAAGAATCTTTTGTCCCCTCGATTTGAACACAGTGAAGGTATGCTTTTGTGATTCTTATTATGCATTTTATTTTTCTTGTAAGTCTGCAGATTCTTAATTAATTATGTCAAGCCTTTGCAGCACATGAAGGAGAATCTGAAGAGAATCATGACAAAACTTATTATGTTTTTCTTCCTCCTGAGCTGTGCCTTCTACACCCGCTGCCTGGATCGCTTGTTCGTGGTGCCCAGAGGTTGCCTTCAATAATGAGGAGGGTTGAAAGCATGCTACTTGCAATTCAGCTTAAAACCATGATTGATTATCCTGTCCAGTCTTCCAAGGTATCATCACTGCCGAAGGTAGTTAATTTTGTTGAGTTAATTTTTTTTGTAGTTAATCCCTGCATTATACATGAACAGATCTTGGAGGCCTTGACTGCTGCCTCCTGCCAGGAGACATTCTGCTATGAAAGGGCAGAGCTTCTAGGGGATGCTTATCTGAAATGGGTTGTTAGTAGATTTCTTTTTTTAAAGTACCCCCAGAAACATGAAGGCCAGCTTACTAGGATGAGGCAACAAATGGTTAGTAACATGGTATTATATCAGTATGCATTGAGTAAAGGACTTCAATCATATATTCAAGCCGATCGCTTTGCTCCTTCTAGATGGGCAGCTCCAGGGGTGCTGCCTGTCTTTGATGAGGATACAAAAGATGGAGAGTCATCTTTATTTGACCAGGAGGGATTGATTTCTAAGACTGAGAGGATGGATCACCATGATGATGGATTTGAGGATGATGAAATGGAAGATGGCGAGCTTGAGAGTGACTCTAGTTCTTACAGAGTCCTATCGAGCAAGACACTAGCAGATGTTGTAGAAGCTCTGATCGGTGTTTATTATGTTGAAGGTGGGAAGAGTGCTGCTAATCATCTTATGAAATGGATTGGCATTCAGATAGAGTTTGATCCTGATCAGATGGAGTGTATGAGGAAGCCTAGTAATGTTCCAGAGAGTATACTTAGGAGTATTGACTTTGATGCTTTAGAAGGTGCTTTGAATCTGAAGTTTAGAGATAAGGGGCTACTGGTAGAAGCCATAACTCATGCCTCGAGACCATCTTCAGGAATATCTTGTTATCAGCGGTTGGAATTTGTTGGTGATGCGGTCTTGGACCATCTCATTACCAAGCATCTCTTCTTCACTTACACTGATCTGCCACCAGGACGTCTGACTGATCTCCGGGCTGCTGCTGTAAACAATGAAAACTTTGCTCGTGTCGCAGTTAAACACAGTCTCCATGTGCATCTTCGACATGGTTCCAGTGCCCTAGAAAAACAGGTTTCTTGTTCTATTGATGGATTCAATTTTCAGATCTTGGTCACTTGGGATCATACTAACTTTGTACTTTGCGATTTTATGTCTACAGATTACTGAATTTGTGAAGGAAGTTAAAGATGAATTGTCAAAGCCGGGGTTTAACTCCTTTGGACTGGGAGATTGCAAAGCTCCCAAGGTCCTTGGTGACATTGTTGAATCTATTGCTGGAGCCATTTTTCTTGACAGTGGGCGGGATACTGCTGTTGTTTGGAAGGTTAGCATCAGCTTTTCGGTACCTCATCAATCTCTTCATATTGGTTTTCCTTAAATAGATAGATTGACATCTGGTCTTGCTATTTCCTCAGGTGTTTCAACCTCTTTTGCATCCTATGGTTACCCCTGAGACTCTGCCTATGCATCCTGTTCGTGAGCTGCAAGAACGATGCCAGCAGCAGGCTGAAGGCTTAGAATATCGAGCTTGTCGAATTGGCAATTTGGCTACCGTTGAAGTATTTATTGATGGTGTCCAAATAGGGGTTGCTCAGAATCCACAAAAGAAAATGGCACAGAAATTGGCTGCTAGAAATGCCCTTGCTGCTCTTAAAGAGAAGGAAGCCGCAAAATCTATGGAGAAGATTGAGGAAAATGGTAAGAAGAAGAATGGAAACCAGACATTCACCAGACAGACATTAAACGATATCTGTTTACGGAGAAATTGGCCTATGCCATTCTACCGGTATGAGTTGTTCACTTTCATAAATGACAAATAAGTAGTGGTGAGAGCAAAAATTGTGCTTTTTTACTGACAGCCTTATTTCTTACATGAAAATCTCCAGGTGCGTGAACGAGGGTGGCCCGGCTCATGCAAAAAGGTTTACATTTGCAGTTCGTGTGAATACTACCGATAGAGGATGGACAGATGAATGTGTGGGAGAACCAATGCCAAGTGTGAAGAAAGCAAAGGATTCTGCTGCTGTTCTTCTCTTAGAGCTTCTGAACAAGTTATACTCATGAATAATAATAGCATAACTTGATTATCATTTTTAGTTATACTTTGTTAAATCTAATATCATATTGGCCATTAAACCAGGAAATAGTAAACTTGGGTCTCATCACATTGTCCCACTTAATTGTTAGTTGAACAAATATTAAATCTAACCAGGGGGCTGCATGTAACTTTGAGGCCCCATGTATGTTTATCAGCTCTTGTTTGTCATGATAATGCAAGGCCTGTGTGTTTTGAACTTTTATGTCGTAGGATATTTCAGATTCTGATGAGAATACATTACTGTTTATACTGAATATTTGAGTTTTGAAGCGTTAGGGTATGTTTGGCAGGGAAGGGAAGAGAATGAAGGGAAAGAGGGGAGAAGGAAGATTAACTTTTCACATGTCCTCTCTTTGTTTGGATGTTTGATACTTCTAAAATATCTCAATTTAGGGTATTTTGAAATTATGGAGAAAAAAAAAAGGAAGGATTAAAAATAAATCTGTTATCTTCTCTCTATTTTGTAACTTCCCAATTAAGAAGAGGTCTCAATCTTCTTCTCTTTCTTAATCTCAAATTCAACCTGCCTTTAAGATTTCTAAGTAATTTAGAAATAATGAATTTAAAACATGAAAATTATATTTGTCTTAGAATTCGAGATATGGAAATTGCAAGCGATACTGTTCACAATTTTGGTCTTTCTAGCAACATGTAAAGATTGTAATCTTCAAATACCATCAATCAACAAGAATAAGTACTAAAATCACATAATAGAAGCTTATCATTCCATTAAAACCATCCATATCTCCATTACATTTTTAATAGATCAGAAAATACTATTCTATCAAAGATTTCATTCTATTAATTATTCAATTATTAAGATATCTTGACTCAAATATTTATAACTACCTATAGTTAAATGAAAATGTAAAAAATGTAAAAAAATTATTAACAAAATAGTTATTTTCACTACATTCATCTTATTCACTACATTCATCTTATTAAATTTAGTCATATATATTATATATAACTTGTATGAATTTAATTAATTAAAAATGGCCGATTTTTCAGGTCAGATTAAAAAAAAATCCAAACTTAGCTCATTTAAATACGAGTTAGAAATTTGTTAAAAAAAAAAAAATACGAGTTATAAAAAAAAAGTTATGAATTTGAATTTAAGGGAAATTGTAGAAAATGTTTGCTACCTTAAAATTTTCTTATCTTTTTTATATGATATGATGATATGATAGGACTAAAAAGAGTTTCAACTCCAGCATTATTTTTTATGCAACATAATTTTAATCATGTAATTATAGCGATAAAAATTAAATATTTCATTATTTTGAAATATGTGAACTAATTTTATAAATTGACCTATAAAAAAGTGGGTTTTTTTTATTTTAATAATACAATAAAATATTTTATTTACTCCAATCCCTAAGAAAATTTTTTATTTACCAAGATGAATTATGCTTGTATATGACACAATTTTAGATTTGTATCATTCAATCAGATGATGCCACGTGGCACCAGCTGATAGAAATTTAATTTTTTTTTCAAAAAATTTCTTAAAATCGCGCCTGTATGTGTAAATAAAAACTTTTCTTACGGATTGGAATAAATAAAATATTTTGTTGTATTATTAAAATAAAAAAATCTAAAAAAGTGTTTATCTTCATCAACCTGCTTCTCAATACATAAATTTTAGAGTAAACTATCAAATTAGTCCCCATATGTTTACTCGGTTACAGATAAGCTCCTAGATTTAGATAATAGAGGAATAAGTCCCCGAATTTATCGACCGTTATGCAAATTGGTCCCTCGGTTAACTTGATGTTACAAAAAACGTGACGTGACACGTTAACAGCCACGTCAGCACTGGTTAAACTCAAAAAAAAAAATGCCGTAAATGTCGCCACATCAGCATTATTACTAAAAAGAAAAAATTCGTGTTTGGACAAATTGGTCCCTGACTTCAATTTTTATCCCATTATTTTCAATTCCCCCTATTTTTCATCATCTTCATTCATTTTTGTCTCAAATCCTCAAAATAAAATTGTTAAGTGTCCCAAAACTCTTCCAAACATTTCAATTTAGTCCTCAAAAGTATTAAAAACCCTAAAACCTAAACCCCAAACCCCAAATTCTAAACCCCTTTATTTTCAATTCCCCCTCTTTTTCATCATCTTCATTCATTTTAGTCCCAAATCCTCAAAATAAAATTTTAAAGTGTCCCAAAACTCTTCCAAAAATTTCAATTTAGTCCTTAAACTCTAAAACCCCAAACCCCAAACTCTAAAATCCCATACCCCAAACTCTAAACTCTAAAACCCCAAACCCTAAAACTCTAAAACCCCAAACCCCAACCCTAAAACCTAAAACTCCAAACCATAAACTCTAAAACCCCAAACCCTAAAATCCCATACCCCAAATTCTAAAACCTTAAACCCCAAACTCTAAAACCCTAAACCCCAAACCCTAAAATCCCAAACCCCAAACCCCAAATCCTAAAACCTTAAACCCTAAACTCTAAAACCCCAAACCCCAAACTCAAACCCCAAACCCTAAAATCCCAAACCTCGAACCTTGAACCTCGAACCCTAAAACCTAAAACCCCAAACCCTAAACTCTAAAACCCCAAACCCCAAACCCTAAAATCCCACACCCTAAACTCTTTGGTTTATTATCTATTCATTTAATTAGAAGACCAATTTGTCTAACATATTGAACTATTTTGATAAATTCGGGCACTGATTTGTATAATACTGTTGCACATCACAATTGTTGAACTTTAATATACAGTCACAATTCTGATTATGGTTTGGGGTTTTAGAGATTAGGGTTTGAGTTTGGGGTCTGAGGTTTTAGAGTTTGGGCTTTAGGGTTTAGGGTGTATAGGATTTTAGGATTTGGGGTTTGCGGTTTTAGAGTTTATGGTTTGGGGTTTTAGGTTTTAGGGTTTTGGGTTTGGGATTTTGGGGTTTGGGGTTTTAGAGTTTAGGGTTTGGGGTTTGGGGTTTGATTTTGGGAGTTTAGGGTTTAAGGTTTTAGGATTTGGGGTTTGGGATTTTAGGGTTTGGGGTTTGGGGTTTTAGAGTTTATGGTTTGGGGTTTTAGGTTTTAGGTTTTAGGGTTGGGATTTTGGGGTTTGGGGTTTTAGAGTTTAGGGTTTGGGGTTTTAGGGTTTGGGGTTTTAGAGTTTAGGGTTTAAGGTTTTAGGATTTGGGGTTTAGGATTTTAGGGTTTGGGGTTTAGGGTTTTAGAGTTTGGGGTATGGGATTTTAGGGTTTGGGGTTTGGGGTTTTAGAGTTTATGGTTTGGGGTTTTAGGTTTTAGGGTTTGGGTTTGGGATTTTGGGGTTTGGGGTTTTAGGGTTTGAGGTTTTAGAGTTTAAGGACTAAATTAAAATGTTTGGAAGAATTTTGGGACACTTTACGATTTTAGGGTTTTAGGGTTGATGATTTTAGGGTTTAGGATGTAGGTTTTAGGGTTTCAGATTTTAGGATTTAGGGTTTAGGGTTGAGGGATTTAGGGTTTGTGGTTTGGGGTTTAGATTTTAGGGTTTTAATATTTTTAAGGACTAAATTGGAATGTTTGGAAGAGTTTTGGGACACTTTACAATTTTATTTTGAGGATTTGGGACTAAAATGAATGAAGATGATGAAAAAGAGGGAGAATTGAAAATAAAGGAGTTTAGAGTTTGGGGTTTAGGGTTTAGGTTTTAGGGTTTTTAATACTTTTGAGGACTAAATTGAAATGTTTGGAAGAGTTTTGGGACACTTAACAATTTTATTTTGAGGATTTGGGACTAAAATGGATGAAGATGATGAAAAATAGGGGGAATTGAAAATAATGGGATAAAAATTGAAGCCAGGGACCAATTTGTCCAGACATGAATTTTCTTTTTTTTTTTTTAGTAATAATGCTGATGTGGCGACATTTACCCAATTGGCATTTTTTTTTTGAGTTTAACCCGTGCTGACGTGGCAGTTAACGTGCCACGTCAGCTCTAAACGTGCCACGTCACGTTTTTTGTAACGTCAGGTTAACCGAGGAACCAATTTGTGTAACGGTCGATAAATTCGGGGACTTATTTGTCTATTATCTAAATCCAAGGGTTATGTGTAAATAAAAACTTTTCTTACGGATTGGAATAAATAAAATATTTTGTTGTATTATTAAAATAAAATAATCTAAAAAAGTGTTTATCTTCATCTCATAGATCAACCTGCTTCTCAATACATAAATTTTATTATATACGATGTTCTTTAGTTAGTTTGTCTTTTTATTTATTAATTTTTCCTTTTCCTTGTTAAAAAACAACTTGAATAAATTAGAAAGATAAAATTATTATCATTGTTATAATTTTAATTTTTATTCTAGCTTTATACTTACGAAAAAAAGTTCTCATATTTGTTATACATTTAAGAAATTAATAAAGAAAAAAAAGATTTTTTGCTTCTCGCATGAGTCTACCTTAAGCTTCTCTCTAGTTTCATCCATGGCGACAGTCTGCCTTCCTTGTGGCATGTACCCTGGTTTTCTTTTTCCAGTTTCTCTATGCTATCCTCTGGTCTGTTATGGGTTTCTAGTTTCTTACCTTTCGTTTTTGTATGTCCCTGTCTGTGTCTCTCTCTACCATGGGTTTATGGTCCTCCCTCCATATGTGTGTGTCTGCATGTGATCCCTTCGCCTTTGCATGTTCTAGTTTATGTGTGCTGAGTACTTGAAACCAAGTCTAGTGTTAGTTTTCGTGTGTTCCTTTGCCTTCAAGCTCTCTGCTCTTGCATGTGGTTCGCTACCCCTTTGCATGTGCTTGTTTTCCTTTTTTATTACCTCCCCTGTTTTTTAAAGTGGTTCTTTGTCCTTTTCTTGTTGTCTTTCACACTCTGCAAGTTATTGTTGCTTTTTTGGTCCCCGATGGCCCACTTCTCTCGCGAAGTTAGTTGGCCTGACAGCAGTCCAACTAGTGCTTCTTCTCCATCTTCCTTTTCTACCTCCTCGGACTCGCTTTCTTCAAGTGATGAACCGGATTTTGTCATACCTCGACAAGGCCCAAAGCTCTTTTTTGACCCTGAATTCACAGCCCTGCAACGGATTAAATGGCAGATGTCTCTAGTGGGAGTCCTCATCGACAAAAAGCCTATTCCAACGGAACGTATGCAAGCAATTATTGGCAAGGCTTGGTCTCTCCAAGGCTCCGTTCAAGTAAAAGGCAAAGCAGGGTCTAACTATATCTTTGAATTTGACAATATTGCTGACATGCAGTTCTTAGCAGAGGAAGGTCCTTGGGCAGTTCAGAATAAACTTCTAGTGCTAGACTACTGGGTTCCGAATTTAATCCTCACTGAACATCAGGTTACAGAATGCCCTCTTTGGATTCAAATTTGGGGCTTGCCTCTGGAGCATCTTTCTACTGCCAATGCTGTAAACATTGCTAGTCTTATTGGCCATCCTATAAATGTGGATTTCTCCGATCAGGGAATCCGTAATTTAAGATATCTTCGAGTTCAAGTCAATGTTGATCCACATGCTCCACTCCTCATGGGTTTCTACGTTCACCTGGACAATGAGAGGAAGGTCTGGGTACAGTTTAGGTATGAAAGGGTTTTTCGTATCTGTCATCGATGTGGCTGTATAGGGCATATCAAGAAGGATTGCCGAAAGATGCAATTTGAAATCCAACATGCGATAGATGCCCAAAAGCGTGAATTCCGCCGCAAATTTGACTGTGAATCGTTGATTGATCACACACACCCTCTATATACTAATGATGCAGCAGCTTTTCATCACAAAAAACAACGAAGGACTACCAAAATCCGTTTCCTTTCCACTCCACTGGGCTCCAAGTATCACACACACGAATTTAATGAGTTTAAATTCACTCGTACCAAGTCAAGTTCCTCTTCAGAACCCAGTGTTACAAATCGTATTCATCTGTCAGACGAATCAGGGAATTCTGATACTCCACCTCAGACTCCTACAGCGGTTTTCCCGCAATCACATTCAGAAGATTCAGTGGAAAGTACCTATAACATCGGGCACTCACTGCATGCTCATCTCGACCAACCAGCCCAAAATGCTCATATGGAAGTTGAACCTGAAAATCCTTTCTTTGTGACTCATACTACTGAGTTTCAGCATTCTCCTATGCCCGATACATATCCCTCCCATTTCTTTCCTTCCACCTCATATGGGATTGATCCTGCCCTCCATGATATGCCACCAATCAACTCTCTTGCACAGCAATCCAGTGTAGTCAAGAAAATAGATGCACTGCAATCTGCTTTACCACATTCCTCTGCGGCAATCTTCTGGAAGCATACAACAGACCACTTTCAATACTATGACGAATTTTTCACTTCCCTGCATACTCTCTCTGTACTTTGGTCTGCAATTCCATATCAAGCAAGCTGGTTAGTCCATAGTACTACATGGCAAGCTTCCCTATCCAATGACTCAACAGTATTAGGAATGCTAGTGGTTAATGCTCATGACAGTAAGGGATACTGGGAACTCTTAGAAATGGCGCCATCAACCACATATAGGTTCATCTATGCTGCAGACTCACTTCTTTACAAGCCAAGCAGAGTAAGCCCACTGGTTCTATCCCCATTGAACTGGTTTTTTCAGCTCCAGTGGTATCAGTTCGTGTGGCAACATCATACTATCCTCCATCGAGTGAATCATCGCAAGTTTTATCACCTTTACAAACCGTTTGCAGCTCCAGACTTCCCCATTAAATGGCATCCTCCATTAGTTCATGCTTCGTACAACCGATATCAAGAATCCCACACCAAACTGTTGAAGAGGAAGCTTAGACGACACAGAGCTGACATAGAACCTCCCCCTTCAAAAAGAATACTCACTGCACAAAGCGCCGTCAGTCCAATGGGTTCGTCAGAGGCTGTCCCACAACAGTCTCTGCTGCCGCCATGATTCTCCTCTCGTGGAACTGTCGAGGATTGAGGGGTATCTCGACTAGTTCGCGTTTGAAGCAGCTCATCAAAGTTCACAACCCCTCTTTTTTGTTCCTATGTGAAACCATGTCCCCTTTATCTTATGCTGTTCAGTATGTAAATAAACTAGGTTTCAAATATAGTACGGGTGTGGATGCCAGTGGAACCAGCGGAGGCATTATACTTGCCTGGAGAGATCCTTTTGTTTGTAAAATATTGGACATCTCTCGTCACTGGATCCATGTTGATGTAACGTCCCCTTTTGGTGACCTTTTCACTATGACAGCAATATATGGCCCAGCTGTTCTGTATGAGCGTAGTGTGCTTTGGACTTTTCTTAATTCGGTTGCACCTTCAGTCAATCCATCATGGTTGTTATTTGGAGATTTCAATCAAATTCTCAATCCCGCAGAAAAATTGAGCGTAAATAATAAAATTCGGGGAGCTGCACCATTCCAGGACATCATAAATAATCTGGCATTAATTGACTTACACCCACATGGTAATTGGTACACCTGGACTAATGGTAGACAAGGAGAAGACTCGGTTTGGGAACGCCTGGATAGAGCACTTTGTTCTCATCATTGGCTTACTGCCTACCCTCATACTCATGTTGCTTGTCTACCTTTGCATAATTCGGATCATTGTCCCGTCTTAATTGAAACTCATTTTGCTTCACCTTTTCGTAGACGGCCAAAACGTTTTGAAGCTATGTGGCTTAATGATCCCACCTGTGAAGAAGTGATCACCCAAGCGTGGTTTAAAGAATTCCAAGGCTCTTCCATGTACAGAGTCAATCAAAAGTTGAAATCTGTTATGGCCAATCTCCTGCATTGGAATAAAGCCAGTTTTGGCAACATACAACATCGCATCAAGTCTCTCACTTCACAGTTACAGCACTTACAATCCAATATCTCGCTGACTCATCCGATACAACAAGCAGAATTTCATATCAGACAAGAACTTGAACACTTACTTCATAGTGAAGCAATGTTGTGGGCTCAGAAAAGTCAACAACTCTGGCTTATTCAAGGAGATAGAAACACCAAATTCTTCCACGCAACAGTTCATCATAAACGACTCAAACAACAGGTTCTTCGTTTGAAAGATGATCACGACAACTGGGTCACTCAATATGAAGAGCTTGAACAAATTGCTGTGAATCATTTTACCTCCATTTATCAAGATGAAAACCTTCCCACGGCTGATGACATCCGAGATCAATTAAGTCACCTAACCCTTCCTTCCCTTACGGATGAACATATCCGTTCTCTTGAGACTCCCATCTCTGCTGCCGAGATTCACACTGCTCTTTTCCAAATGAAACCAGATAAAACTCCAGGGGCAGATGGGCTTCCTGTTTTGTTCTTCCAACGATTTTGGCATCTTATTCAGAGTCAAATCACGCAAGCTGTGATGGTCTTTTTTAACACAGGCTACATCCTCAAAGACTTCAATCACACTCTTATCACTCTGATACCGAAAAGTGACTCTCCGCAATCTATTAAGGATTTTAGACCTATAAGCCTCTGTAATGTCTTCCAGAAAATCATTTCCAAGGTCATTGTCAATCGCCTTCAGCCAATTATGCAAGACCTTATCGCGCCAACGCAGAATGGTTTCATTAAAGGAAGAAGTATTAATGATAACATTTTCTTAGCCTCGGAACTCATGACCTACATTCATCACGCCAAGAAAACCAAGGCAAGATGGTGTGCTTTCAAGCTTGACATTTCAAAAGCTTATGACCGCCTCTCCTGGCATTTTATTGATTATGTCCTGACTGCCATGAATTTTCCTGCTCACTGGATTCATCTCAACAAACAGTGCTTTTGTACAGTGTCTTACACTTTACTTTTTAATGGTCACTTTACTGGGTCCTTTCATCCACATAGAGGTCTTCGTCAAGGAGACCCTCTTTCATCTTACCTCTTCCTACTGTGCTCCAATGTTCTCTCCTGTCTCCTACATGATCTTGAACAAAGAAAGCTTATCAGAGGTATTCAATTTGCTCGCAGAGGTCCAATAGTTACACATCTCATGTATGCAGATGATACAGTTCTGTTCTTTGAAGCCACTTCGGAAGCCTGTCTAGAAATCAAGCAAACTCTTTCTCTTTATGGTAGGCTTGCCGGGCAAGAAATCAACAAACGCAAATCTTCTTTGATCTTCAGCCCCAACATTCCCCACATGTTCAAACGTTTTCTATGCTCCTCTTTTGGTGTTCCTTATAAGCCCAATCTTGGGAAATATCTAGGTGTTTATGTTGACTCGCCAAGTCACAAAAATAACTTCACGGAGATTGTGGACAAGTTAACACAGAGGTTAAGTGGTTGGAAAGCTCGTCTTCTTTCCCAAGCTGGTCGATTAGTCCTGGCCAAGTCCGTTCTCACTAGTCTCCCCATATATAGCATGAGTTCCTTTGCTTTCCCTAAAAAAACTCTAACTCAGTTGGATTCAATTGTTACAAATTTCTTTTGGGGATACAGAGGAACACGGCCAGCAATCCATCTTCTAAAAAAGAACTTTCTTCATCTCCCTAGACATAATGGAGGCTTGGGTATCAAGTCCTTTGGCCTCATGAATCAAGCTTTACTTGCCAAACAAACATGGAGGCTAACTCGACACCCGAATTCCCTTTTTTCGGAGTGGACCCTATCCAAATATTTTAAAGGGAATTTTGAAGCCAATCCGAAGCCAACCTCGCAACCCTCCATTGCTTGGAAAGGGCTTGCTGCCTCCATTCATTTAGTAACAGCTCACTTGTGGTGGCAGGTTAATTCTGGAGCTAATATCCCCCTCAATTCTAAGTTCTGGTGGCCTACTTTCGCTACTCTCCCCTCCACGACACCAACCGTCCAACATCTGATAAATAATGGCACTGCCTCATGGGACCAAGCTCAGCTGCAGCTATATTATCCTTCAACAATTATTAACGCTGTCATGCAGCAAAGTTTCTCTGTTCTTGATCGTAAAGATAAGCTTATATGGAAACTTTCAACTGATGGCGAGTACTCGGTGTCGCAAGGATACCATGTGCTTCTTCAAATACAAGAAGCGTCTTTAATTACTTCCACTTCCAATTCTTGGTCTCACTGGGACTGGCTGTGGAAGATTGATCTACCTCATAAATTCCTGCTGTTTCTATGGCGGTTAATCCATGCAGCTGTTCCTACCACGACAATACTTCAGTCCCACCATATTGACATTCCGCAGAGCTGTATTTTCTGTTCTACTCAAAATGAATCAATGCTTCATCTTTTCCTACAATGTCCGTTCGCTCGTGCTTGCTGGTTTGGTTCGCCTCTAACACTACGGCTGAACTCTTCGATCACAGATTTTAAAAACTGGCTTCTTCAGCACTTAGACATGTTTTTTCTTTCTCAAAAATGCTTATTAGAGCAATGCAAGCTGTTTATAATAATTCTATACTATATCTGGGAAGCAAGAAACAATGTTGTACACAGAGGCACTCATACTACCCCAAATCAAGTTATTTGCCGAAGTAATACTTTGTTGAAACTCCTCCAAGCTGCTCATCAGGCTAGTTATCGACACATAAAGACTCCCACTGGTACTGCTCCTTTGTGCTCACTGCAAAATCTTCATGCAACTCATCTGCAGACCACAGATATTGTCCACTTTTTCCTTCACAAGAATAGGGGTATGCTCTGTTTCTTCGTTTTGCTAACTCGGCAGGGTACCTGGGCAACTTTACACCTCTGGAGAAATACTAGTGGATATACAAGGCTTCACTTTTATTTTTGGTGTGTCAGAGAATTTTTGAGACTTCCTTGCCAGCCTACTCTTCATTACCAGTACTTTTCCATTCAAAAAGTTGGGTATGCTCGCAGTCTGTCCAACCATGCTGCAACCCCCACCTTGCTCCAGCCAATCTTATATGACATACATCAGCTCCTTCCTCGGAACGCTAATTTGGTTTTGGCAGGATCGTTAGGACGAAATATTTTGAGGGATATTCTGCAGTTTTTACCGTATTCCTTTCATATGTTTAATGACTATATTTCCTTTCAGTTTTAATTAGGGCTCTAATGATGTACTTAAAAAAGAAATTAATAATAAATAATATACCTATAAGGCTTATAAAGTCCATTTTATTTTTTGGAATTTGGATAAAACACAATAAAAAACCCCAAGCTAATGTAACCGTTGGATCCCCACAACAAAGCCCTAACAATTCCAAAAATTTCAACTTCCCTTCATCAAGATCAAAACCTTAGGTCCCTTACTTCGTTATTTCCATTACTTCGTTTCGAATTCTCCGACCCACTCTCTCTATTACCGCTTTCTCTCTTCAAGATTTTCGCAGACTCCTTCTCTTCTCTGTGTCTGTTTCACACCTTCATCGATCGCGTGCATAGCAGCAACAACGTCAACATCGCGCCTCAAACTAAAGAAACTCTTACCACTCCGAAAAACAGTTTTGGGTCCAAATGTGATGTTCCAGAATCATTACTGAAGAAAGGTGCGCCGTGCTAAATGATTTTTTATTTATGCAATATTAAACTAATGACAATGGGTGTCTTACTCTGATATGCTATACATAATATATGCAGTTTCAAATTCTGGAATAATGGACACTCTCCTATCTTGGGCTGATTTTAAGCAAAGCAAAGATCTGAAGAAATCTGATGGAACTGAGACTCAGAGAGTGCGTGGTATTGCAAAGCTAAAGGATGCCTTGCATGCCGGAGGAAGGGAATCTGAAAAGTGTACCTTGATATTGACTAAAGGAGATTCTGCAAAGACTCTTGCAGTAAGTTGTTCTCATAATTACATTGCTCTCTGATTAAGTTATTATGTTTTAGGATTCTGACGTAATTTAGCTCATATGAAGATGGACATGACTTCTTTGGTATATATCCACTGAGGGGCAAACTGCTCAATGTAAGGGAAGCAAGCAATGAACAAATACATGAGAACAAAGAATTTCAGAATATCAAGAAAATTCTTGGACTACAGCAGAACAAGGAGTATACGGATGTCAAATCTTTGCGATATGGTCATTTGATGATAATGGCTGATCAGGTCAGCTGCTTTAAATCTTTGAATTTCACTGTTGTTTTCCATTCACAAAATGTAGGGAATTCCATTAGACACAAGCATTTAATTTTATATGGTATTGCTAATTGTTCGGATTATAAATGCTTAACTTTCATGGATTCAGGATCATGATGGTTCCCACATCAAAGAGCTTCTGATAAACTTTATTCATTTCTTCTGGCCATCATTGCTAAAAGTTCCATCTTTCATTGCTGAATTTACCACTCCAATTGTAAAGGTTGGTATTCTAGGTTAATGAGAAGCACGTATTATTGATGAGAGCATTACATTGGTTTGGTTATTGAGTTTCTTTTTTTTTTTTTTTTTTAAATTTCCACAGGCTTTTCACTCAAATGGGACAAAATTACCATTTGTTTCCATGTCAGAGTTCGAACAATGGAAAGAAAGCTTGGGGAACAATTTAAATGGGTGGAAGATAAAGCACTATAAGGTTTGTTGTGTCCGGTGATATAATCTCGAAAGCGCCATTATATTATAGATTATCTCCATATGGTCTCACTTATCTGCTTCTAGTCCTCTAGGTTTTGGGAGCAAGTTCTCCCCAAGAAGTAAGAGAGTACTTCAAAGATCTTGATAAGCACAAGAAAGACATTGTATGGGAAGATGGCCATGATGGGAGCGCAATTGAGTTGGCATTTAGTAAGGAAAAAGCAGAAGATAGGAAGACCTGGATACGTAACTTTGAGGTTCGATAAGTTACTATACATAACTAATGCTGTGTATATTAAGACAGACACCAGTTCTACATTGTAGTATTTTGTAATGACATTTGCCATATTTTGTCCTTGCAGCCTGATACTTGCTGTGATCATATGGCAAAGTTTAGAAACTACAGAGACTTCGTGAACAATGAGCTTATTCTGTCTGCTAGGGCTGATCTTCAAAATTCCATTGCTTCGATGATTGATGGCCTGAAGCGTGGTCAGAGAAAGATTCTGTTTTGCTCATTTAAGAAAAAGTTGTTCGAAGAAATTGAAGTTGGCCAGTTTATTGGTTATGTGTTTGATCAATCAGCTTACCACCATGGGGAGCAGAGTCTTGCTAGCACTATCATCAATATGGCACATGATTTTGTGGGCAGTAACAACATCAACCTTCTTAAACCAAACGGTCAATTTGGTACTCGTAATATGGTGGGGCATTTGTCTAATCTCAGATATCACTGTTGCTCTAGTCTCTATGGACTTGTTTTGGCTTCATTCTTATGCTGTATTTTAATGTGGAATGATACGTAACAGGGTGGCAAAGATCATGCGAGTGCTAGATGCATATATACTGAACTGAGCCCTATTACTAGGTGTCTCTTCTCTGAGGATGATGATAAGCTTCTTGATTATCTAAATGAGGATGGGAAATCTATAGGTTAGTTGACTGGACAGAAGTAGTATACATATTAACATGAATAAAATTTTGGAGTGTATCAAGTTAGATGCTTTTTGGAAGTTTTTGTGCTTCATTACTTAGACATATCAACAATCAGTTGAGCTGTTTCATTTCTTATATTCAAGTGGATGTGTCCCTTTTGCAGGATTTCTGGCAAAGTGGTGATGATGCAACTGTTGATATACAGGTTAGATTGAAACAGGACAAGGTAAACACTATTGAGCAAGAGGACCTGCGAAGGAAGTTTAAACTAACTAGTACTATCAGCACCAACAACATGCATCTCTTCGATGTAGAAGGGAAGATCAAGAAATATGACAATCCAGAACAAAGTATAAAACCTTCAGAACATGGAATTTATTTGGGATAATACTGTATTTTTTGGTTCCCACGTACTTATTGTTTTTGTGTTCTTTTATGCAGTTCTCAAGGAATTCTTTCCACTAAGGCTGGAGTATTATGAGAGGAGAAAGGTGAGTTATTATTACGATCACAGGAATTTCTTCATTGTAATGAAGCTTTTAGTGAAGAACTTGAAGAAATTTGTTTGTGTGCATGCAGAAACATAAGGTGGAAAATCTTGAACGACTTTTGTTGGTGTTGGACAACAAAATCAGGTTTATAATGGGGTATGCGAGTGGAGAAATTGTTTTTAGTAACCGGGAGAAAGCTGATTTATTGATAGAGCTAAAGCAAAAAGGTTTCACTCCCATGCCAAGGAAAGGGAAATTAGCAGAACCACAAGTCGTTGGAGCAACTGACGACAATTCAGAGTAGCAGGAAAATGATGACTATGAATATTTGTTATCAATGTCAATTGGAACTTTGAACGTTGGAAGTGCTGAGGAACTACTGAATGAGAAGGAGGAAAAGACTAGGGAGTTTGAGATATTGAAAGCCACACCTCCAACGTCTATGTGGATGAATGATCTGGATGAGCTTGAAAAGAAGCTTGATGTAGGTGACAATAACAAAAACCCTTCATTTGTCAAGTTGTATTTGAATGAAAGAGTTCAATGTATCATTTGTTATTATTGTGCATGATTTTCAGGAACTTGATAGCAAAGAGGCAGAGGAGGAGAGAAAGAGGTCAAGTCAAGCAAGTAAAAGGACTGGGGGTCGGGCTCTTGCAACAAAAGCAGCACCTAAGAAGCCACCACGAAAAACCAACAAGGTTGTTGAACCTGAGACATCAAATTCTTCAGTGGTAGTTGGTAAGTCAGGATTGTTAGTATTATTGTTTAGGTTAAATTTCATAAACATCCGGATTTTTGAAAAGTGAAGATATCCATATATTTCAAATTTTGTGCAAATAATTCCTATTGTTATTATTTTTTTTATTGTTTTAACTACTATAAATTAACTTAGTTAATTTTAATTTTGAATTAAAGTGAAATGTGACAACCATCATATAATTATAATAAAAATTTGAGTTTTTTTAAAATCTTAATAAAAGGAATCTTACTGCACAAAATCAAATGTTTGAGATTTTTTTGTTTCTTTTTGAAGTTTGGGGAGGTTTTGAACATTTTATCATCTGCTTGTATAAAGTTGTGGAAACTGAAGAACAACCCCATGTGCCTGCTACTGGGAAGAAAGAATATGGCAAAAGGGCTGCTGCTGCGAAAAAGAAATCCTCAACTGTTGTTTTGGATAGTTCTCATTGTGATAATGAAAATGTTGTTGCTAATGATGACGACAATGATGATTTTGAGTTGCATAAGCAGGCTGCCCCAGAAACTCGAAAAAACAAGCAAGGTAGGGAACCTGCTGCTGAAAATGCTTGGATTTCGCCGGAGAAGAAAATGAGGAAGATGAGCGCATCCCCCATTTGCAAGACTAGTAATGGTTCCTTGCTGGTCAAGATAGCTAACAAAGATGTTGAAACTAAAAGTGACGAATTGTCAGGTTCTGCTTCTTCTTTGACTTCTTTTCTGCACCAGTAGCAGCAAGAGCTAGACCTCATAGGGCTAATCGCAAGCAAACAACATATGTTGTGTGAGTGAATGAAGATTAGAATCCTATAAAGGATTATTGAGAAATGGTTTGTATAGGTCCACTTAGATGCTCTATTTTAAAGACCCAGAAAGAGTAAAATGGAATCTATTTCAATATAATTCTGATTGCCGTGAATTATGTGCGATTTTCATAATAAGTGTTCAGTTCTAAAACTATGGTTGGTTGCTGTTGTGGAATCATTGATTCCTTTGTCTATTTTCATTAGGAAAGTTGGGATTGCTTAGATATTTTATTACTGAAATTTATATGTCCTAAGTGGAAGGCATTTAGAGTATTTTTGAAGTATTTCATAATAAAAATTTGGCCACCAAATGAATAAACCCACGAGGGCTCTAAATGGCTCAATCCTTTTGCTTGGTCTAGCTTGATTGAAGATCATTGCTGTTATAACTCTGTTGTCTCCACTCTCCAGTGATGTTAACTGGAAAAATGCAACTCTGTAATCTACAAGCAACATTTAGTGTTGATTGTAAAATAAACTGACATTTTAGTCCGAAGATTAGATGAGTATTGTCATTTTATTCCTTGATCTTTTGAAATATTTAGTTTAGTCCCTGAAGATTTATGACTCATTATAAGTTAGTTCCTCCATGAACACTAGCAATGTACAACTCAGTCTCCGGAAAACTAATTTGCAATGAGTTATGACTGTTTCGGGATTAAATCAAACATTTCAAAAATTCAAGGACTAAAATAGAAATGCTTGCATAATCCAAGGGCTAAATTGTTAATTTATTCTTTAATTGTAATAACAACACTCTTCTTACATCACAAGCATTTAGTGTTGCCTGTAGCAGCTAATGAAAGCAATGTTGATTAATGATTATCACTGTACTTAAATCTTGCATTCTGTACTAATGCCGTTTGTATCCACTGTTTCATGCAATCATAGTACTGCAAAATTGTCAAACTCTTCATTTCCTTCTTCATGTTTGTTACTCCTAAACCAGTGCGCCACCACTGCCCTCCATATCTTGTCAGGCTAGGTGAACGTCTTTCGTTGTTAATTTGCTTAGACTGCATTTGTTTGAGATACTAATAAAAACTGATCATAACTCGTGCTTATCAGTTTAAGCCTTTGGGTTCAAGTGGTTCTTGACAATATTATTAAAACATCATCAATGAATGAACAGAAAATTTGTGATTGATTAATGAATGTGAGAGAATATATAGCTCAATTTTTTACAGCTATGAATTGTCTTTCGGTATTGATTTGTGGTCATAGAACTAGAATTGTCTTTTGTTGTGGTTTCCCTAAAATTCTTCTATTTCCCCTTCCTTTCTGAGCAGTGTAGTCAAGATCTAGATTTATTACGATCTTGCAAGGCAAGATTTAGTTAAATCGGGTGCAGGATTGTTTTTGAGCAAGATCGTGGTAGGATCGCTATTTTGCTCGTAAGATCGTACGATTTCACCGATCCTACATATATTTTTTTTTGAAGTTTTTTTTTAAAAAAAGGTCCAAAATGTTGCTTTTGGGGACTTTTTCTTTCTTCAGGGTCCAAAATGCTTATTTTAAACACCCAAAAATTGAAAACTCTAAGTTTGTTGTTTGAATATTGAGCTTAACTTGTCTAGTATTGAGCTTAACTTGTAGTTCTTTAGGATATGAATGTAATTGAAGTACTTTTAAGAGGGTAAGAAACTTTAAAGATGACCTTTTTTTTTACAAATCTTATTTTATTTTTTTTATATAGTTAAGTTAATTATTTATAACTGTTGATTTTTAGTAAAATATAAAAATATAGAATGAGAGAGTAGGATGTGAGAAACACTTTTCTTGATTGTTTTATTTCTGAATGTAATAGGGTATTTATACAAGAGAACATAGTCTATTCTAGGAAATACAATTAATATAATTGATCCTAAAATCTCTAACATCTAGGCTAATATTTAGGCTAAACTCTAGGGTCAACACTTTAATTCAGATTGATTTACATAATCAAATCTGATTCCCAACACTCCCCCTCAAGTTGGAGCATAGATTTTAATCATGCCCAACTTGCTACAAAGGTATTCTAAAACCTAAAACCCATACATCATAAGTGAAAACAAAACAAAGAAAACTAATAAAAACACTCTTAAACAAACTTCTCTAAGACTCCCCCTGTCAGTGATATCTCAAATAGTCACCATGTAGTGTGATCTCTAAGGTCCAAAAGAGTGGCAACATCCATTGGATTTAAAGGAGACATCCACCAAATCTTCTGTCAGTGTTGTCTCAAAATGTCACATTAAATAGTGATCTCAAAACATCCAAGAATTGCAATGTCTAGTGGACTCTGAAGTGATGTCTCAGAAAGCACCGAAAACCTCTTAAAGCAGCCAAAACAAGGACTGAAGACACCAAAATTGGTGAGACAAAGTGAGTTCGGCGAAGGAAGAAGCACATGGCTCCATAGCATACATGGCTCCTCACAAAGAAGACACCAAAGGAGATCTAACATCATGAATGACTTGTAAAGGAAACCCAAAGACACAAAGAAGACACAATAGTAAAACAAATACAAGGCAAACAAAGTAGACAACTCAAAGGAAATCACCACTAAAGTTGCTGAGAGAAGGAAAGATGATCTTGCGACTAAAATCATATGGGGAGAAGAAGCTGGAATGAAAACACAGCCATGAGCCCATGGATGAAGTCACAAAGAGAGGAGGCTGGAATGAAAACACAGCCATGAATAATGTGAGAAGGGATGGAATGAGAACACATCCATAACCACAAACTTCAGTCATCAACAAACTTGAGTGAAAAAAACATTTGAGAAGAGGACAAATAAGAAATTACTAAATCAAAATAGACAGAGAATGGATGAAAATGAGAATAGGCTGAGACAACCAAAGAAAGGGAAAAAGAGCAAGAACAATGAGACTCACTGGACGCATAAACAAAGACTCAAATAGATGAAGGGGAAGAATTTTTCAGAACTGGAGAGGAGAAAATTCACCCAGGCTCAAAAGGCGGCTCTGATACCATGTTGATTTTTAGTAAAATATAAAAATATAGAATGAGAGAGTAGGATGTGAGAAACACTTTTCTTGATTGTTTTATTTCTGAATGTAATAGGGTATTTATACAAGAGAACATAGTCTATTCTAGGAAATACAATTAATATAATTGATCCTAAAATCTCTAACATCTAGGCTAATATTTAGGCTAAACTCTAGGGTCAACACTTTAATTCAGATTGATTTACATAATCAAATCTGATTCCCAACACTCCCCCTCAAGTTGGAGCATAGATTTTAATCATGCCCAACTTGCTACAAAGGTATTCTAAAACCTAAAACCCATACATCATAAGTGAAAACAAAACAAAGAAAACTAATAAAAACACTCTTAAACAAACTTCTCTAAGACCATTCATTATTTAGGTTTACACGAAGAGAATGAATCGTATGATTCAAAAAAAAGATGAATGAGTTGGTCTATATTATATTTAATCGAAAATTGAAAGGGAAAAGAACTATAAGAGAGCTTAACAACATAGAAGATCTTTCTTCTGATGATGAATGGATCACTGAGAATAATAAAAAAAAGAGATGAAGACATAGAATGAAGTAGAAAATGTTGAACCTCGTGGCACTGTTTGGAGATTCCAGTGGATGAAATAGAAATGGGAAACATTGATGATGATGATTTTGATGTGTGATATATGATTGGATGAACTTTTTGATAGTGATGTTCTAAATTTGTAATGTTACTCGTGGTTGTTGCTTTGTTTTGTTAATTTTTTACTGAACTTGTGACAAACTTTATAGACATCTTGATAATTAGCTAATTACATATTGAGACTATAAATTGATGATGTTGGATAAAGATCTTGAGACATGTTACAAGATGAATTCATGACTTATGAACATTTATATATATATATATTCATATATAAATATTAATAATTGTTTATATAATTTATATAATATTTTTTTAAGGAAATTCATAGGATCTTACGATCCTTGATCCAATCTTGCGATTCGATCTATCTTATAACTCTTCCGATCTTGAGTAAGATCTCGATCTTGACTACATTGTTTCTGAGGGCTTAAATCATCCAAGTGTGTTCAACAGATCTGAGAGAAGAAGGCAGTTCCCTTCTTAACTACACACATTTTTAATGCTTCTATGTTGTGATTCCTTCTTGCAGTATGAAGCGAACAATTTGAAGATACAAAAAATGTCATGATCCTTCAATGGTGGCAGTAGAGAAAAATAAGACAGAGGTACTCTGTTTTTCTCCTATATCCTAGTCAAATTTATTAGGTTTGATGTCAATCTCCCAGGTATGATGATGATGATAATGGCATTGATAATAGTATCTACTATCTAGTTACAAAGCACCAATTCTATCATAAATCTTTTGAAGATTATTTGGTTTAATTTTAGTATACCTCAGGTCCCCTATGAAACTCATCAGTTAGCAATTGGGACCTCATTTCTTTTGATGTCCCTTTATTTTTTAAACATACCATTTCTGCTATTCCAGTTAACCCTCAATCTGCTACTAATGATATTCAAGTTTGGGGAGATTCTATTAATGGCGAGTTTACTATCCAATCAGCCTACAATCTAGTGCTAAAGAATGATTCCAGTTTCAAACGAGGTAACCCTCTGCTACATCATCATCTAAACTGGGTCTGGAAGCTTCATTCTCATGTCAGGAGGAAGTTTTTTCTGTGGAAAATATGTCATAATGGTTTACCTGTTAATGAGATTCTTGGTTCTAAAGGTATTGATATTAATATTTTGTGCCCTCTTTGTCGGAAAGAGAATGGATCTGTGCAACACTTATTTTTGCTTTGTGATCAAAGTGCTTTGATATGGAGAGTTTTTTCGGCTGTTTCTTCTTTTCAGCTGCATAATAATTTCCATCTTTGGCTTAAAATCAATTCTTCTTCTTCTGAGATGACTTCTCTGAATATTGAGCATGGAACCCTTTTCATTTGTCTTATGGAACATTTGGTGCCATAGGAACTTTAAGGTTTTTCAAAATGCTCCCTTAAATGTTAAAGCAATTTTTTCTGATGCTTGTTCTCAATCTATGGAGTGGTTTCACCTTGCTGGGCATATTTTGAATAATCATTCTTCAAAGATGATTATGGTACGTTGGCTTCCTCCTGAAGATTCTTGGTTCAAACTCAATACGAATGGTTCTTGCCTTTGCAACCAAGATGGTTTTGGTCAAATATCTGCGGGTGGAGTTATTAGAAACAATAGTGGCAATTGGATTAAAGGCTTTGCCTATTTTTTGGGATGGGGTACCAGCTTGTTAGCTGAGTTATGGGGTATTTGTTGGGTATGTTAATGTATATAGCATTTATTGTTGGAGATTGTACCCTAGGGCCAATCATTTTTTTATGTTAAATATGTTATGAACATATTATTAATTTATGGAAGATAAATTAATGTGTTATCATATTATTAGCATGTTTACTATGATGACATCCATGATTAATTATGAGATAATTAATCTAAACTTGTCCCTGGTCGATTATTTTTGTGGGAACAAAAATGAACTAAGACCAGCATGACCTCGGTGCATGAGATGCACGCACTAGATGCTGGGACGAGAGTCATGGTGCAATTACGTAAGGTGGTTACGAATTGCTGGACTGACCCGGAGAGTCCTGCATGGGTTTAGTCATCAGCTAGTCTCTCCTAGTACGCCTGTAGCGATGCCTTTGACCTGAGGTCAATGACTATTCCGGCGTTGCAGTTGTCAGTCTTTGGCTTAGTCTAACGCTGCCCGTAACAGGGTAGTTATACGG
>QANZ01021686.1:38232-87305 GCA_003254925.1 Chamaecrista fasciculata | reverse complement strand
AAAAAAAAAAAAAAAAAAAAACGCAACTTCAACAAACAAAAAACTTATATCACTATGAGAAAATCCTCACTTAAGAGGAAATATACTCTTCTACTAAGAATAGAAAAAAAAAAAAGAAGGAGGAAGAATAGATATAAATATCTTAAACACACAAAAAATCTCAAAAAACTCTAATTGGATTTTGCCAAAATCAAACATTGGTCTGAAACAATATTTCTCGGATCCATTTTCAATTTCAAAATTTCATTTCCGGTCCAAAACCACTCCAATAAAACGACTGGCCTAAACTTTTGGGAAAAATCATGGGCCTCCAAATACGATTAAAGTGGCACAATATTTTAGAAAAGTTGAGAGAACGCGCTCTGCTAGGGTTTCAGCTAGAAGCTTGGACGCCGCTAGGCTGCTGCCGCCGGAATGGCGATAGCCCTCTCTTTAAGGATGGCAATTTGGGTGGATATTTAGGATATTCGTCCGAATCTACCCTAAAAAAATATCCGATATCTATCGGATACTGGATATCGAATAGCGTACGGGTATTGAAAAATAAAAAAAATCAACTATCTGGTATCCGTTCGAAATGAGCAGATAGTTAGGGTACCCGGTATCCGATACCCTATAATATAAATATTTTATTATATTTTATACATTTTTTATTATATTTTTAATTAATTTATTTTAATTAATGGATATTGGGTATCAGATATCGGATATAGTCGATTTTTGAATTAGGATATCCTATCCTATATCCATTATTTTCGGGTATTTCGAATATTTAGAGTACCCGTTGGATATCGAATATCAGATACAGATAGGATACGAATATTGGAGAGAATGAACGGATACGGATACAGATAGTGATAAAATTTAGAGTATTTTATCATTTGCCATCCCTACCTCTACTCCTCTTCTAACTAGGTTAGTTTTTTTTTTTTTGTCTCCTCCTTCTTTAGGAAGGTGTTTTCGTCCGTTAGGGATGTTTTTCTTCTTCCATTAAGGAATTATTCTCCCCCTTTCACTAGGAAATGGTTTTAGTAGATATATATCTTTCAGATCTACATTTGGAGCACAATATTGAGAAGAAAACGAGTAAGAAGATTGATCTCTCAGAGAGAGATGAGGGGTGTGTTGCCTCTCGGTTAAATCTTCCTTGTTTTCCTATTTTTAGTTTTTGTAGATCTGTTTTGAGATGTATATTTTTGTTTTATAGGAGATATGATTTTCCTTCTTCTTCTTAGGTGTGTTGCCTATGATTTCTTTTATGTTTCTCCTATATTGATGTATTGTACTCTGTGGAACGTAAGGCTAAGCTGATATTATTAGATCTATGCCTTATATTTTGGCCTAAAAAAAAGAGATCTATGCCTTATTTGATTTCCCTATTGTATGACCTTGTGTCATTTTCCTCATGAATGAAGTTTCATATTCCTAACCAAAAAAAATGAAAACCAAAAAATAAAAAGGAAAGAGATGACACAATTATTACAAGCTCAAATTAATAGTCAAATCTGAAAATTTCTAATAACAAACATTTATTTTTCAACTCACCTAATTAAATTCTTCTCTATAGAACCCCATAGCACATGTAAGAACTCAGAAATGGTAATGTAATTGAAGACTACATTGATGGGGTATTTATACATTTGACATGACAGTATAGAGAAGCAAACTAAATGAGCAAAACTGTTATACAAACTTAACAGATTTAACTACAAAAAATGGATGAGGTTTTTACTCTTTAAAAGTTACAGCCAAGGTTGATACATAGACTTCAATTTCTAGCCAACATTACAATTTAGGTTCATGACTTTTTTGCAGTATTGAATAAATACCAAAAAAAACAGAGAATGGTTACCTACACTTAATTAACTTCCCAAATTTTGAATTCCTTGCAATTCCATAGTGACTTGTTTCATGGTAGGTCTTTTCTTCCCATTCAATTCTAGGCATTTCTGTGCAAGTCTTGCAACTTTCATGATACCTTCTTTTTCTCCACCTATGATTCTTCTGTCAAGAATCTCAAACACATGATTTTCCTCCATACACATAAAGAAATAAATAAATATGAAGTTAAACTTTTAGCTTCTTCTGGTCTCATGGAACAAAAAGATATTAGCTTTTGACCAGTTAAAAGCTCAACTAAAACTACCCCAAAGCTATAAACATCACTCTTTTCTGTGAATTTGCTTGTCTGAAAATACTCAGGATCCAAATATCCAAAAGTCCCTTGAACTTGTGTTGTGATGTGAGTAACATCAATTGAAACCATTCTTGACATCCCAAAATCTGCTATTTTTGCTCTATACTTTTCATCCAAAAGTATGTTTGTTGATTTGATGTCTCTATGGTATATAGGTTGAGAAGCAGCTGAGTGTAAGTAAAATAGAGCTTGTGCAACTTCATTGGCTATTTTCAAACGCATCTCCCATGTCATTTTCAACTCCTTTTTCTGCTCATGTAAATTACTCAAAGAGGTTTCCATTTGGAATGTATTCATAAACCAGCAATGGAACTTGTGTCTCAAGGAAATATCCTAGCAGCTTGACCACGTTTCTATGATTGATTTGGGAAAGAATAACAACTTCATTGATGAATTCTTCAACAATTCCTTGGACCTTGAACTTTTTGACTGCAACAATTTGGCCATCTACAAGCATGCCTTTGTAAACTGTGCCTTGGCCTCCATTGCCAAGAACTCTATTCACACTAAAGTAATTGGTGGCTTTTTCAAGGTCCTTCAAGCTAATTGTGATCAAAATTGACTTCTCGAGAACACAATACTTGTTGAAACAGCAAGCCTCCGTTTTGTTTGAAGTATTTCTTTTTGAGTTTCTTTTTCCTTTTCTTTTGATGATTTTGTAGGATGACCCTACGGCCATGATGAAAAGTATGGATAGCAAGCTTGTCAAAACAGCTTCATATGTTCAGCCAAAAACAAAAAAAAAGCTTCACATATTTGTCATTAGTCACATAAAATTAATTGTTAATATTTGGTTAAAATAAGAGTAAAGAAAAACTGATTCAATCAAAATATGAAACTTCAGAGATAAAATTGAAAATTGATGTGAAGTTTAGGGAAGAAAATGGTATTTTTACCTAGTTATTATAAATCTCCGACCCTAGTAAGAAAATATAAACAATGTTGGTAGTTTTTGAGTATATAGTATTAAATTTTCTTGGTTTCTACTTCCCAGTGATTAAAATATAAACAATGTACAATGTCCTTCACACGCTTATATGCATATATAGGATTCTCCAACACTAGCTATATTCTATATCTACTAATTATAATTAAACTTTCAAAAATCTAAAGGTTTTCTTCCAAATTATTGTTGGAAGTGTCAAAACATATATATGCTTCCACTTTCACATATTTAAGGGAGGGTACATTTTTGTTCAAGGGCTAGCTAGATTAAGCCAAACAAGTCAGTACAGAGCTCACGATGCCAAATATATATATAAATATATACATTGGCGCGCGACAATAAATAGAAGTGTTAATGATTAGAAAACTTGCTTTTGGGTTTTGTTTCATTCAAAAAATGCCAAAACCTAAAATTGGCCCCTTATGTATGGGATGGATTTCAAAATGGTCTTTTATCTTTCATGAGCTTTAGATTGGTCTATATACATTCGAGATGCGATTTGACATTATTTAATTTGTTAGCGATCTTAAATGGACAAAGAATAATTTTTTCAATAATTAGCACATAGTTTTAAATTTGTCATATGTGAACTTAAAACGAGAGTGATATAACCAAATTCACTTGTTTGATCATAAAACGAATTACCCAACTTCTGAATTCGATTAGACCTCGTTTGTTGATAATTACAAAGTACTCGTCAAAAGAAACTCATAGATTTGAATTTGTTATATTCGAACTTGAAATAGGAGAGATATGATGATGATCGCATTCAATATTTTGTGGATCAATTTGAAACATTATGAAAATATGTAGGTCTAATCTGAAACACATGAAAGCCAAAGAACCAATTTGAAATCTAGCTACCCGATACATACGGGACCAATTTGAGGTTTTGGACTTCAAAAAAATTAGTTATTAATTAGTTATCACATTTTTTTTAACTAATATAAATATTCTCATATCATATGGTTTGAAATAGCATCTTGTAACTTAAGAAGCGTCGATCAATACGTACCCAATAGTTTTGTGGGAATCCCAACTTTACGCGACCAAATAGCTGCAAAGCCCAAAATTTTTCATTAGGTATTCAAAATTCAACATGAAGTGTAGGTATAGAAGGAACAAATGCATGCAAAATCACGAAATGATCTCGTCTATAATAAATAATCGATGTTTATTTTTCCATTCAGTTTAGATATGCATAATTTATATTAAAAAATTGGTGAAAAATGACTAACGAAAATATCTGAAAAGATGACATATATCTGAAACTAAAAAGTAGTAAATGAAAAATTAAAGTACTTACAAATACATCCTTGGGAAACATAAGTATTGCCATAGTTGCCGAGCTTGCATTCACACTTATACCCAGAGTGTTTCTTATTATACGAAGATAATGTCATATTAGTTTCCCAGCAAACAACATTTGGATAATTTGGAAGACGATGTCCATGTTTTGGATTCACAATCTCCCAATCAAGCTTCACCGGAACATAATCCATGTTCTTTAAATTGCTCACTTTGGGTCTTTTCTTATATCCACCATTATTCACCCAATCTCCATCCACAATCACTGCGTAAACACACTCATTCACAATGAAGGGATCATTATCACTACCATTTCTATGAAGAGGTTTTGACGTCAAATTATACCCACTTAGATAACCAGGCAGTGTAGTCTGAAAGCAATATCTTCCATTACAAACCATCCTTAATGTCCTTGTCGAAGTTTTCATGCTTCCCACAAACAGAGACACTGATAATTTCATAATTCTCGGTGGACAAAGTAACAATTTTGTTGCATCCTATGGACACCAACTTGTTTGTATTCTGGGAATACACGAAAGGGCTTCCTCGTAAGTCAATCACTTTGTTTGCATTGTGGCTTTCGTTTGGGCATTTCCAACGACAAACAGGGTTTTTGATCTGAATAACGTTGTTGTTGATCGAAATGATTTCTACGTTTATGGATTTGAGGAAAGGTGTGGTGTTGTTGATGCACTCTATCTCGAACCACTTGTCTATGTAGCAATTGGGGTTGTTCATCCCAAAGGGGTATGGGATTTCTATGTCTCCACATTTCCCATCACAACATGGTTTGCCATTTGATGATGATGATGACGACGACAAAGATGAATGTATTAGCAAAATGGTCATATGAAGAACAAGTATGGCTTGTAGAGACATTAATTGGTTGTTTATTTAGGAAAATATGGGAATTGAACTACTGATTTGGGTTTGATTGGGATGATTGGGCAAGTTTAAATGTGTCTTGTTGTGACTCTTGTTCCAAGTTCCAACACTTTTGCCAACATGCCAGGTGGCAATAACCCACCAACGGCATAACCCATGTAGATGGGACCCATGTATTTAAAATGGATAAAATTTGATGTTGAATGTTCAAATCGGTCTTATATGTATAGTCACTCAGAGGTTTCTCAATGTATTTAATGATGTTTTATAACCTTTATTAGGTATTTTAGATTTTTAGATATGATAATTGTTGCATTTAGTTTACAATTGCATTTTAGTTCTTTTATCGATTTTTAGTATAACTCTCTCGTGTTTTAAGTGTTTAATTATATCTTGAGGTTTTACATGTTTATTTTGATGCAATTGTAGGTTTTGAGGAGCCAAAGACCCATTGATTGAAGTGGAAGAAGGCCGGGATCGTAGCGGAATCAAGTCGAGAGCAAAACGGTGAAAAAACCTCACTTTTAGACCTTGCCAGTTGTCTTGCTAGATAATTCATCTGGCGAGAGTCCGGCGAGCATGAAATTCTAGAAAGCACCTTAAAGCCTTGCCAGTTAGCTCGCCAGATAGCACCACCGGTGAGAACACTTATTCTGCATAAACTTATGATATCCGGCCCGATTCGATTCCTAACCCTAATCACCTGAAATTGTGGACCAAACCCAACCCTATTCATCCCTAAACATACCCATTCACTTATCCCTCATTTTCATTCATTCTTTCCTCACCCAAAACTCACGCCCCTTCTCTTCTACTCCATCTTCACCTTGTTTCACCTTTCATGGCTGAATCACTTGGGGGAGGACGTCCAGCAGCTGCTCTCCACCCAATGGTCGGCTAGATTCCTTGCTCGGAGCGTGGAGGATGAGGCTTCTTGAGCATCGATTTCATTGTCTTAGGGAGTTTTTTTACACTTTATCGTCTTTTTACTTAGGGTTTCACTTTTGTTGGTAGACATTGTAGAAACTCTGATGTAATTGATATTTAATTTTATATTTTTTGAGTTTGAACTCTATTGTATCACACTTTGAGTCATTAATTTGATACTCTACGTTGTTTTGCTCTATCAAGTTGTGAAGGTTGTGTGATTTATCTTAGTTGATGAATGTATATTTGTTGATTAAACTAGCTCAAGGAATTGTGACTAATTTGATTGTGGATTGATTAATTTGGTTAATTAGGGACTTGTTTAAGAACTAATTGATTAAGTTAATTGAACCTTTCTATGAGTTTTCATGGCATTTCAATTTAGTCCCTGTTTGCAAAACTCCAAATATTATTTTGTGTGCAATGAGAGTCGAATCCATCCATTACTCTGAATGTTTTTCCCTTTTGATCTTTCCAACTTTTAGTTTGTTTTGATTTGCATTTTGATCTTTTAGTCCTAAATTATTTTAGTCATTTAAACAAACCTTTTACGACCAATTTTGATAAATTTAGTGTATAATTTTATTGCATTTTCTTTATTCCGGCTTTTTAGAATCGCTTGAACTCCATATACGCGAAGTCTTCGAGAGAATACGACCCAACAAATCTATTATATTGCATATCTAACTGGTCTATTTGATGCGCTTTGTGACTTGCACAATCAGTTACAATTTGTTTCAAATTAATCATATAGTTAACATTTATTAATTTTGTCCGTTTTCTGTTTTTATTTTCTCTCTCTTTCTGGTTAACTTCCTCTTTTACAATATTAATCATTGAACCCAGTCATCATCATCATCTGCATCAGGAGCAAAAATATAAGACTAATTCAAATCCGACCTGGATTACGCATCTGGCTACGTTGGAAAAATCTCTTAACAAGGTTAAATGTATGTGTTCCAATGCAGATGTTAAAGACAAAAGAAACTCTGCTTTCTCTTCTGGCAGATGTATCTGATTCCTCCCCCTTTTGTTCTTTCTTTGTCTTTCCTCTTATGTTTGGGTGATGTACTCTGTTTTACGTTTGTACTCTTTTTTTTTTTTAATTTTCTTTTAATCTAAATTACATTTTTCTACCCAAAAAAAAAACTCAGTGGAAAGAAATTAAAAGTTTTTTTCGTTTTGCCTAAGAAAAAAGGTTAAGGTTGAATAAAATATTTCGACACATTGTTGGCCGAAACAAATTATATTGTTACTCCTAGAATTCCTAGTATATTCTAAAGGAATGGACAAATTAAAGAACCCAAATATTATCACATATATGGAAGGAATCACTATAATAAAACTTTTTTATTAAAAATATATATAAAATAAATATAATAAAAATAGAATGAAAATGTTAAAAAAAAAAGAAGAATTTTCAAAGTCATAAACGACATTTTTCTCCAGGATATCAGGTGTGACGGAATATTTAAATTGGTCCTATATTTGTGCTCCTGGTTTTATTTTAGTCCAAGATCTTTTAGAAATTTTAAATTAATCTTTTATATATATGCAACTTATTTCAAATTACTCATAACATTAAATTTTGTTAATTTTATTTAATGTAACATTCTCATAATATTTTCACTTTTAAACAATTTTTTTTTTTTATAAACTAAGGTATTCATCATTGGGAATAATGATTAATCCCTTCGTTACAACTCCTCAACTTAAAGGTAAACGATTGATATAGAGTACTTTTCATACTCAAAGATGAAATTTGAACTCACACCAGTCGTTACTATAGTTTAAAACTAATTTATTACCTCCGCCATCCTCTAGTTGCTATATGAAAGCCTTTTCGCTCCCTCAAAACTTCATACAAATATATACATAAGTAAACAAAAATTCTCTTGGGATCATTCCCACGACAGTAAAATGCTTCTCCTCATCAATTAGAACGCTATAACAATGAGAACCCACTATTTTAGGAAGAAGAAAAAAAGGCAGGGCAGTGAAGAATAACACCTATCAATCAGTTTTTGTTAATCCCCCTCTTTTTCTTCCCTTATCTTGTAGTTTCTTTTGAACATTTGTCGTACTTCTTCTATTTTACTATAACTTTGTTTATAAAAATGTAAAAACACACTGGTATATGTTTCTAACTCTCTGAAATTGATTAAAGGTGAGATGAAATCGCACATATAGTGTAAACTCGGTCAAACTCAGGAGTTGAAGACGAGAATAAAAGTGAAAATGTGTTAAAAATCTTGAAAATAAAGCAGGTCCGGCACATAAATAATTTTAAAGCCAAAGTGCGAATTTGGTCATGTAACTTTGTTCCATGTCCCAAATCAGTCCTAACTTTTTGTGTCTCGAATTTGATCCTCTATCTTTGCTCCAGGTCTCAAATCAGTCCTATATTTCTTTTTGTCTCAGTTTTGGTCCCATATGTTTTGAAAACCTCCCACCATTAGTCCTCCGTCCATTTTAAATTATAGTTTAGTCCTGAAAACTTTAAGTCCCTTTCACTTTAGTCCCTGACTATCAAAATGAAAGTGCAAGAGCATCCCTGAAGATTCTCAAACCTTACATCTTGGTCTCTAATCCATGAATTCTTCATGACATGGAATAGAAATGCAAAATCAACACAAATTAAAGCAAATGATAGAAGGACCAAAACTGAAAACACAGAAGATTTAAAACCTGTCGGAAAATGTCGCAAACTCGCTGGAAAATGTACAGAAATCGCCGAGAAACTCAAGAACTCATCTAAAAACCCCAATCCTTACTGAAATCTCATTTATATAATCGCCGTCAAATGCTTTAAGAAAGAATTTTCGGAAATCCAAACTTTTGAGGAGGGGGGTGATAGAAGAAATGTAAGGGAATTTAGAACTTCTCTCTCGGAATCACAAAATGTAAGGGAATCTTCTATCACCTCTCTCCTCAAAAGTTTGGATTTTTTAAAATACTTTCTTAAAGCATTTGAGGGCGATTATTTGAGTGAGATTTCATTGAGGATTGTGGTTTTTGGATGAGTTCTTGAGTTTCTCGGCAATTTCTGTACGCTTTCCGGTGAGTTTTAAATTTTTTGCGTTTTCAATTTTGGTCCCTCTGTCATTTGTTTTAATTTGTGTTGTTTTTGCATTTCTATTCCATTTCATGAAGAATTCATTAATTAGAGACCAAAATGTAAGGTTTGAGAATCTTCAAGGATGCTCTTTCATTTTCATTTTGATAGTCAGGGACTAAAGTGAAAGGGACTTGAAGTTTTCAGGAAAAAACTGTAATTTAAAATGGTCGGAGGACTAACGATGGGAGGTGTTCAAAACATATGGGATCAAAATTGAGACAAAAAAAGATATAGGACTGATTTGGAACCTGGAGCAAAGATACATGACCAAATTCAAGACAAAAAATGTTATAGGACTAATTTGGGACTTGGAGCAAAGTTACAGGACCAAATTCACACGTTGGCCTAATTTAAAAAGAGAAAAAATTAATATTATAATATATGAACATCAAACAATGAGTTTTTCTTTTTACTGCCAAGGTCTGATATATGAACATCACACTTTGTAATATTGAATAATTACTTACACATCAATTAACTTCCCAATTTTTGAATTCCTTGCAATTCCATTGTGACTTGTTTCATGGTAGGCCTTTTCTTCCCATTCAATTCTAGGCATTTTTGTGCAAGTCTTGCAACTGCCATGATACCCTCTAGGGGTGGCAATCTCAACCCATTACCCACCAACCCAACCAACCCAACAACAAATTAACCAACCCAAACCCAACCCATTTAGATAATGGGTTAAGATGGGTTGGGTTCAAAATTGACCCATTAAAATTTGGGTTGGGTTGGGTAAAACCCATGGGTTACCCAACCCAATCCAAATTTGTATCAAAACTATATAGTTTCATGAAAGGGGTAAATATGCAATTTTATAAATTTTTGCAAAAATTACAAAATGCCCCCCAAAAAATTTCAAAATTTACAAAAACGTCCCTAAACCATAATATTTGAGGACTAAAATGAAAATTATAAAAAAAATTTTGGACCAAAATTGTAATTTTGAAAAATATTGGAAAAAGGATAAAATTACAGATTAGTCCTAAATTTGAAAAAAAAATGCATTTTAGTCCCACCAAACTGTGAGTTAAGTGGAAGGAAGATGAATTTTGCAAATTTTTGCAAAAATTACATTATGCCCCTAAATATTTTCAAAATTTACAAAAAAGTCCCTAGATCATGATATTTGAGGACTAAAATGAAATTTTTTTAAAAAAACTGGTGTCAAAATGTAATTTTTGAAAATATGAAAAAGGTGGAAACTGTCAATCAGTCCAAAATCTGAATAAAAATACTATTTAGTCTTAAATTTAAATAATTTAAAAATTATTCTAATTAATTAGTTTATAAATTAAATAATATAAATATTTTAAGATGGGTTTATGGTTGGGTTGGGTCAACCCTTAATTTTATGGGTCATGACCCACCCATGACCCATTTAGAAAATATAAATGGGTCATAAATGGGTCAATGACCCATTTATAACCCAACCATTTACAACCCAACCCAAAACCAATCCAACCCAACCATTTGCCACCCCTAATACCCTCTTTCTCTCCACCTATGATTCTTCTATCAAGAATCTCAAACACATGATTTTCCTCCATACACATTATGAAATAGGAAGTTAAACTCTTTGCTTCTTCTGGCCTCATTGAACAAAAAGATATCGGCTTTTGACCCGTTAAAAGTTCAACTAAAACTACCCCAAAGCTGTACACATCACTCTTTTCTGTGAACTTGCTTGTTTGAAAATACTCAGGATCCAAATATCCAAAAGTCCCTCGAACTTGTGTGGTGATATGAGTAACATCAATTGAAACCATTCTTGACATTCCAAAATCTGCTATTTTTGCCCTATACTTTTCATCCAAAAGTATGTTTGTTGATTTGATGTCTCTATGGTATATAGGTTGAGAAGCAGCCGAGTGTAAGTAAAATAGAGCTTGTGCAACTTCATTGGCTATTTTCAAACGCATCTCCCATGTCATTTTCAACTCCTTTTTTTGCTCATGCAAATACTCAAAGAGGTTTCCATTTGGAATGTATTCATAAACCAACAATGGAACTTGTGTCTCAAGGCAAAATCCTAGAAGCTTGACCACATTTCTATGATTGATTTGGGAAAGAATAACAACTTCATTGATGAATTCTTCAACACTTCCTTGGACTTTGAACTTTTTGACTGCAACAATTTGGCCATCTACAAGCATGCCTTTGTAAACAGTGCCTTGGCCTCCATTGCCAAGAACTCTATTCACACTAAAGTAATTGGTGGCTTTTTCAAGGTCCTTCAAGCTAAATAGTTTGGCTTTGTCAAAATTGATTTCTCGAGAACATACTACTTGTTGCAACAGAAAGCCTCCGTTTTGTTTGAAGTATTTCTTCTTCAGTTTCTTTTCCCTTTTTCTTTTGATGATTTTGTAGGATGACCCTACGACCATGATGAAAAGTATGGAAAGCAGGCTTGTCAAAACAGCTTCACATGTCAGAAAAGAGTCAAACAATTTAGAGGCTGAGGATCTTTTTGTTATATATGATTTACATGAATGCATGCTAGACATGAGTAAGTATTAATTATGCCAGACAGTATACGTAACTTCTGCTAAAACAACTAAGGTAAGGTTAAATATTTATTTAACTACTTAAAGAAAATAGGCAAGTAATAACTGATGACATAATTTATAAAATGACTAGGATTCTATGTTGGTTATTCATATAATAGTGTTTTTTCAAGTTAGACTTACATAGATTTGGTTTGAAATAATATCTTATAACTCTAACAAATTAAACGTAGATACGTACCCAATATTTTTCTGGGAAGCCGAACATTACCCGACCAGAAAGCTGAAAATGCCAAAATTTTCCGTTAGGTAATCAAAATTTAAGATGAAGAGCAGGTATATATATCTGGGTTGGTCACTTGGTCTACAATGCAATTTGTACTTTTGTTGTGTCCCTTGCCATTACCAAATGAACTAATTTTTGTGTGTTTTATCCCCATATGGTTTTACTTATAGAAGTCTCTCGGTTTGTCTAATTCCTTTTGTTAAAGGATAATAGTTAACTATTAATTCCTTTTGTTTTCTCTCTTTCTTACCCTCCTCTCTGTTTCTCCTCTGTTCTCTCTGTTTTGTTTATCTTATGCCATGGTTGTACTTGAACTTTTCTTAGCAATATAATTCCACGATTTTACCAAAACAAAAACAAAAATTAATAATAATTGTCAATTGTCAATTTTTTTTTTAGACTAAATTTATATTTTAGTCAAGGCTCAAGAAGAATAATTAATTATCATTTTGCCAAATAGTTTTTTTGGGAAGATATTAATTATTCTTCTTGAGCCTTGACTCAAGAAGAATAATTTGGGAAGATATTAGAATGGTATTGAAGTTATATTGGTGAGAAATATTAGAATGGATGTTGTTATTGGCAAAACAAACCGCCAATAAAACTATAGCTCCAGTATCATATTGGTACCGAGGGATATTGGTGAGTTAACATTTGCAATCCAAACGAGCCCTAGCTCTATATATATATAGAAAAAAGTACTCTTGTACCCCTAAAGAATATATATAATTTTAGTTATACTCCCAAAATTATTTTAGATCAATTGTAAAAGGGACTTGAGATGAAAACATATCTAAAAGTAAAAGGGACTTACAAGTACATCCGTGGTAGACATAAGGATTGCCAGTGAAGCCGGGCTTGCACTCACACTTATACCCAGAGTGTTTCTTATTGTTGGAAGCTGTAAAATTAGTTTCCCAGCAAACAACATTTGGATCATTTCGTGGAAAAAAACGAGGTAGATGATGATCTGGATCTACTAGAATCTCCCAATCAAGCATGGCCGGAACATAATCCAAAATCTTTATATCATTCACTTTCTTACTCTTAGAAAACCCCCCATTATTCATCCAAACATCTTCCACAATCACTCCAAAAACACACTCATCTCTTTCAACTAGATCATCATGATCATGGTCCTCACTACCACCACCACCACGTATTGGATAAGGTTTAAATGTCATGTTGTACTCATTAAGATGATCAGGCAATGAGTTTTCACAGCAATATCTTCCATGACAACCATCCTTAATGTCATAATCAATGTCTTCATTTTTCCCACAAATAGACACACAATTTCCAACCTCGGACCCATTGGACTTAACAAGTGCCACATAATTGTTACATCCTATGGACACTAAAATGTTCCTTTGGGAAGAATACACGAAAGGGCTTCCTCTTAAATCAATGGCTGTGTCTGCATTGTGGCTCTCGTCAGAGCATTTCCAACGACAAACAGGGTTTTTGATTTGAACAACGTCTTTGTTTATGGAAGTGACTTCCACGTTTATGGATTTGAGGAAAGGTGTGGTGTTGTTGATGCATTCTATCTCGAACCAAGTGTTGAAGAAGCATTTGGGGTTGTTCATTCCAAAGGGGTATGGGATTTCTATGTCTCCACATATTGAATCGCAACAAGGTTTGAAATTTGACGACGACGATGATGGTGATGAATGTATTAGGAAAATGGTCATATGAAGAACAAGTATGGACTGTAGAGACATTGAAAAAGATTGGAATTACTGAATTGGGTTTGGGTGGGATGATTTTGGGTAAGTTTAAATGTGTGTCTTCTTGTGACTCTCTTGTTCCAACACTCTTGCCAATGTGCTAGCAACGGTGTAACCCAAGTAAATAATGGATAATATTTGATTGTGGTCATAAAAGTTTAAGTCATGCTTTATTTTTCTTTGTTTAGCTGTAATCTTTCTAATTAGCCAATTAACATAGAAATGAGACTAAACGGAAGAAAATGAAGGGTGAATAAAATATTTTGACACATTGTTGGCTGAAACAAACTATATTGGTCTATTCCTAGGATTCCACGTAGTTTCTAGGAATGGACAAGGAATCCACATGTCATGGAAACAATCACCACAAAGAAAACATTCTTGTATTGTAATTTGTACAATGTAGTGTAGGAAGTTGGGCGAAGCTATATCCAAAGTTGTTTCCCTTAAAAATCTCTCCCACAATTGGGGATATATGGGCCCACAGCTGACAGCCACAATGGAGAGACAAACAAAGAAAAACAATATAATTGGAATTGGCCAAAATTTTATATTATGGGCAAATCTAACTAATCAATAATCATTAGAAATTATCAAAATAGAGTAATACTTATATAAATATGGAACTTAATGCATGACAAGGACTCTCTGACTTCCCTTCTTTAATTATAAAGCTAAATATGGTTAAAATCTTGAAAATCATGTCTTAAATCTTTATTCCCTGTCAACTCACTTTCTCTTCTCCATGGGTTTTGCTATCACTAGAAGACAACAGGAAAGAGCAACAAGAATTGACATTTTAGTCCATTTTCGTTGTTGTGTTCCTCATTTTTTTTTGCTCAAATTGTGTTCCTCATCTATCCCTATGTTATTGACTTATTTCTTTCTTGTACTTTTCTTTTTGTTCCTGTAGCTTATGTATGCACCTAGATGTTCTTCTTTTTTTTTTTTTTTNTGTAGGCCCCTAGATGTTCTTCTTTTTTTTTTTTTTTGCCAGAAGGCACCTAGATGTTCTAATGTTCTGTTTTATTCTGTTTCTGTTTCTCCACACGGTTCAACTCTATATATCAATTAATGAATTGCATCTTTTAGCCCAAAAAAAAAAAGACTCATAATCTGAAAATTCTGAGAATATTCTAACTTTTACCTAACTTGGGGGTAAGTGTTCAGTAAAACCAAGGAGGTAACTTTCTAAATTATACAAGGAACAATACAAGAAATAAACAGCATTTATATGTATATGCACATATTAATTATTTAGTAAAACCAAAGATGTCCCAGAGGATGAGGAAGCTTTTTTGTTCATAGATGATCCAGTTGATAGTGTAGAATCTGTAGACCAAAGTTCACAGCCTTCAAATCCAACAATTTCAGATTCTTCAATAAAATTTCGCCCTGCATTATTATTACATGAAGACCTCTTTCCCAATTCTTGAATTCCTTCTAACTCCATTGTAACTTCTTTCATGCTTGGCCTATTCCTTCCATTCAAGCTTAAGCACCTCTTGGCAAGTCTGGCAACACCCATTATATTTTCTTTCTTGATCTCTCCCTCCATCATAATTCTTCTATCAACAATATCAAACAAACTTTCTTCTTTTTCATCCTCCTTAAACATGGACAAGAAATATGAAGCTAAGCTTTTAGCTTCATGATGATCTGACCTTTCAGAAGACATTATTGGCTTTTGACCTGTTAAAAGTTCAACCAGAACTACCCCAAAACTGTACACATCACTCTTCTCAGTGAATTGACTTGTTTGAAAATATTCAGGGTCCATGTACCCAAAAGTTCCATGAATTAGTGTTGTGAGATGAGTGTTGCCAATAGAAACCATTCTTGATGTTCCAAAATCTGCAACTTTTGCTCTGTGTTTTTCATCCAAGAGTATGTTAGTTGATTTGATGTCTCTGTGATAAATGGGTCTAGAAGCAGCTGAATGCAAGTAATATATAGCTCCTGCAACTTCACTAGCAATTCTTAAACGCATATCCCATGTCATAATTGTTGATAGCTCATTATTTTGGCCATCATGCAAATACTCATAAAGGTTACCATTTGGGATGAACTCATAAACAAGCAAAGGGACTTGAGTTTCCAAGCAAAATCCTAACAATTTGACCACATTTCTGTGGTTAACTTGGGAAAGAATGATGACTTCATTTATGAATTCTTCAACATTTCCATGAAACATGTACTTCTTCACAGCAACAATTTGACCATCTCCAAGCATTCCTTTGTAAACTGTGCCTTGGCTTCCCTTGCCAAGCACTCTTTTCACACTGAAGCGATCAGTGGCTTTTTCAAGTTCCTTTGAATTGAACAATTTGGTTTTTTCAAAATTGATGATATCTCTATGATGAGACATAAATGATCTCCTTTGTAACAGATAATTGCCTCCGTTTTGTTTGAAGTATTTTTCTTTGCGTTTATGTATCCTACTTTTGTTGAAGATTTTGTATTGTATCCACACACCAACGAGGAAAACAAAGGTCACGAGGCTTGAGAGAATTATTCCTACGTATATAATATATACATGCATGTTAATAAACACAAATAAATAAAGATAACACTCGATCAAATATATGATCATATTAATATGTGTGTCAAGTGCAACACGAACAAATTAGAGAACGGTAAGGACCCACATTTTAAAAGAACAACTTCTGATAATATTTATCAATAATGAATTAAATTATCAATAGTATCTTTCCAATATATAGAGAAAATCCAATTTGAGGGAGGCACAATCAGGTACTACATGTGGACACTTCTCTCCATGGGAGTTCGAATCTAGATTTATTATATCGTGGGAGACTAATCCCTTCTGTAGACTGAATTATATTTAAATTGATTATATTTTTTATTTATATATTTATGATATTTTATTCGTCAATTCGATTGATTGAATCATTCAATCGGTGACTCAAAATTTTTTGATTTTCTCCTGGTATGATTTTTAAAACATTAATTAGCATGGTGCACCTTCCATTTTATTAATCTAAATTTGCACTTTTCACCAAAAAAATTGGTAAAAGAAAAAAGAAAAGAGGTTGATGGCAAAAGATGGAAGAGGTCTTTTCAAAATATAAATATTATTATTACATTTATTTCATCTATGACATGTTTTTTGATTTTTCAAGAGTAAGCTAATTCATAATATTTTGTAAAATAAAATTTGATTATTTTATAAAAATAAAATAAAAAGTATTCTTAAATTTTAATTTTTAACCTTTTATTTTTCTCCTTTCTTCACAACTTTCAAATATCCCAAATTAGAGTATTTTGGAAGAGTTGTTTTTCAAAGTGTACTTTTGATTCCATATCTTTTACTCAAGTCTCAATTTGATCCCTTTTTCTATTACAGTTTTTGTCTCATATCTTTTGGTCAAGTGTAGAATTGGTCTCATATATGTCTTTTTTGTTGCAAATTTAGTACCATATCTATCTTTGCAAAAATTTACATCGTTAGTTTCACAATGTGGAACATTTTACAAATATATGATACCAATTCTGCAACCTAACCAAATGATAAAAAATCAAATCTGCAACTTGAGCAAAAAATGAGTCCAAAAGTGCAACAAAAAAATACTGACTAAATTAAGACTTAAACAAAAGATATGAGACTAAAAGTGCATTTTAGCTTTAAATGAAAATATACTAACCTAATGCCGACAATCCTTGAGGGTTGCAATCTGTAAAGCCAGAAATCAAACTGAATTAACAAACACTTCTTGAAATGGAAGAAAAAAAAGTGAAAAAACAAATTATATATAATTTTTAAAAGATTATCGAATTAACAATAATTCAGTCTCTAAAAGAGTAAGACATAATTACAGTTTAGCTCTGGAAAGAAACTCTTTAGTCCCCTAATTAAAGAACCAAATTAAAAATTATATATAACTTGTTTTAGAGATTAAACTTTGAAACTCTTTAATTTGGTTCTTTAAAAAAAAGTATGTTATTAGGGGAGATTCGATAATTTCAAAGAACTAAAAAAGTATGTTATTTAATTTCAAAGATTAAACTGTATATTTAAATTTTTCAAGAACTGAATTGTCAATTCGATAATTTTGCGGAAACCAAATTATTAATTATATTTACTAAAAACAAATAGAGGTTAACATATTTGGTTACACAATTACCTCCTATGCATCCTCCTTCCACATAAGGATTCCCAGCAGTGAATGGAGCACACTCACATCTTCTACCAGAGTGACTACTTTGGGAAGATGTAATATTAGAGACATAACAATAGTGATCATGTGGAAGTTGAAGACTAGAAGAATCCATAAGTATCTCCCACTCAAGCACCACACCAACATAATCCAAATTCCTCAATTCTCCAACACTCTTACTTCCCAAATACGTAGGATCTACAATTTGTGCATAACTGCAATCATCATCTCTCCTCGTGTTTGTTGTATCTTCCATCACTGTCTTAAATTCTGAGAGATACAACGGTACCGAAGTCACACAGCAATACCTGTGTGTGTATATATATATATATAGATAGATAGGGTTATTCTATAATGCAAATTTTGATTCTTCACATGAAATGCAATGGGTTATGAGCCAATAAAATAATAACACTTGGAAGAGTTAGTTGTATGTAACTAGTGATGTGACTCCATACCTAGTTGTGATTAGTTAAAAAAATTATTATTTTTTTTATTATTTTTTAGCATTAAATTATATCATTGGCTATAATTATGCCACATCAGCATTTGCTTCTCATGTCAAGAATCAAACTTCGCATCTTAGACTAACTCATGTAGATATGCTAATTAAATCATTTCAATACTCAATAAAACTAAAATTAATTTAAAACTCATAGGTTAAAGGGTCATTTTGGTCCTAAATGTATATTCTAATGTTCATTTTGGTCTACTATATATGTTTCAAAGTGTTCAATTGGTCCTAAATGTTGACAAAATGTTTCATTTTGATCCAAACAATGGAATATGGATCATTTCAAGTTCAAATGTGATGAATTTGGAGTTATATATTATTTTTAAAGAGTACTTTCTCAATCCAGTTGGGGTCATCAACAAACGAGATCAAATCGGTCCTAAAGTAGACTGCTCGCTTTATAATCAAACAAGCAAAGTTGATTACATCTCTCTTGTTTCAAATTTGAATGAGACGAATTCATAGCTACGAGTTTCTCTTAACAAGTCCTTTGAACTTGAAATGAGAGATGAAAGAAATATGAGCAAATTTAATAGTTCGGGATCAAAATGAAATATTTTTCCAATATTTAGGACTAAAATGAAATATGTTGCTATCATTTAGGATCAATTTGAACATTTTGAAACATAATGGACTAAAATAACATTATGACATACATTTAGGACCAAAATGAGCCTTTTACCAAATTCATAAAACATCATATTGTTTCTAATCTGTAATCTTTTAAAATGAACCACCATTGATGATAAATATAAAAGAAATTGTACGCAATTTTAAAACAATAGTGTACCTCCTATGGCAACTTTCAATTCCCATAGAATCATGTTTGGCTTCTTCCTCGTTGTTGGTTGTATGACAAATAGAGACACAACCTCCAAGTTGAGAGTACACAAAAGGACTTCCTCTCATGTCTATGAAACTATGTGTTGTGCTTCTGTTTCTGCAATGAAAGTGGAATGTTGGATTCATAACCGAAACGACGCCGTCTGCCACGTTGATTTGTATGACCTCGAGGTTGATGGACTTAAGGAAAGGAGTGGTGTTATTCTTACATTCAATCTCGAACCACTTGTCAGAGAAGCAATTGGGATGGTTCATTCCAAAGGGATAAGGGATTTCAACATCTCCACACTTGGAATCGCAGCCTGATGATGATTTCGCAAATGAATGGCATAATATTAACAAAATAATGGAAAGTAATAATAATAATAATGCAAATTGGTGAACCATATTGAATGGATCAAAGAACTCGATAATCAGGATTGAATCAAAGAGCTAGTGGGAAAGGGGAAGACTTGTGGGTAGCTAGATGATCGTTTAATTTATTGGAAGTCCATGGAAACAAACAATATAAGTTATGTATATATGATGTTTAAGGTGAATACATAGGAAATGATTAACTCACCTAAAATAAGGAGAAAAATAAGATCAAAAGATTAAATTATCCATATTAAATTATTTGAAAAATATTTATTTATTTATAACTCTACTATATTTAATAGGGATAAAATGGTAAAAATCAAAATAATTAATGTTTTCTTAAATTTATAAAATATCAAATATTTTAAAATAAAAAAAAAATCTTCTAAAAAGGAAAATATTCAGAATCGGAAGATGTAGTTACTTAAGGTTAAGGGTAGCGCTATGCACCACCACCACCATACCCTGTGTTTGATTGGCTGGTTGCAACAAGCTTCTTTGTTTGTCACATTAATTAATTGTACGTGTTGACGGATATAAAATATGACTTACTTTTGGGTCTTTCTACTAAAAAGACCATCACATTATGATCCTTAATTATCTTCCACTTTAGAATATTGAGCAAGTTCCTCTCAATCAATTCTTATTTTTAAATAGTTGAATCTTCATATTCAACTTTAGACTTGGATAAATTTAAAAGGGTCAATAGGTCATTTTGATCCTAAATGTATGATGTCCTAATGTTTATTTTAGTCCTTTATGTTTCAAAATGTTTAAATTAGTCCTTAATGTTAACAAAATATTTCATTTTAGTCCTAAGTAATAATAAAATTTTATTTTAGTCCCAAACTATGAAACATGATAGATACCTTTAAGATATAGAAGGTGGATCAAAGTATGGTTGTAATTGGGCTCAAACAAAAATATGAAACATGATCTCGGCTCCAAGCCCACTTATATAAGAACCTTTTTATTCAAGTCCAAATTTAAAATTTCAATACTCATGGTTTTGGCTTAATGTGTATCAAGTTCTTCAATCGACACGTGACACGTGATAAAAATTTTATGCATGACCAATCATGATAGAAAGAGAATATTAAACATCACTTTTTGCATGATCAATCATTGAAGAGAGAGAATGTAATTAAAACTTGTGATAGGAAGAACTTGATAGCAAAAATATAAGGAACTTGATATAAGTTTTTTTCTTTTTTTTATTCACATTCCTTAGAACAGAATTTCTTACAAATATAAACTGGTCTTCACAACAACATACACAGACATACGACTCTTCCATGGCGTCGTTTCTTGGCGTTTTATCAAATAATTTTGTTACTTTGAGTCTGATTATGTCTTTTATTAAAGCAGTGTCTTTTTTAGATGATATTATTTATGTTTTCAGTTCTTTAGATGGTTGTAGCTTTAGTTGGATTCCTAGATCCGCTAACTTAGCAGTTGATTGTCTTATCAATTTGTCTGGAATGAGGATCAGTTGCAAACCCTCCACCTCGTCAGTTGATATCCTGTCGAGTGTTGCTATTTATGCTAGGGAGGGGTGGACTATGTTTGTTTGTTTCCGTTTGTATTCTGTTTGTCTTTGCCTTACTTTTGAATGAATTATGTTTCAGGTAAAAAAAAAAAGTCCTTTCTTTTTAGTCTTGCATGACAAAACAAGAGAAGAATTTAATACAAATTAAGATAGATAACACCTTCCACTTCTAATGAGTTAGGAAGAGAGTTAAAAATCAAGCATTATCCAAACTCTTCTTTAATTTAAATTCTAAGAGAGAAGAAAAATTATACAGAACGATATCGAGCATAACAAGCTACAAACACAAAATTACAAATTTTCCTGCCACATACATATGTAATAAGTGGTAATAACCAGCTAGACAGCCCACCTCTTGATGGAAAATGAAATTCTCACGTACGTTTGTAACACCTGCAAATGTTCATTCCATTTGTAACGTTAAATAGAAAGGAAAACAGTAAACTAACCATTTATTTTTCAAATACATGATTGAAATACATTGTTTAATCTTATAAAAATTAAAACGGTATACTATTAAGTCAATGAAAATTACTAATAATAAGTGTATTATTTTAATTTTTCAATTATTAAACTCTATATTTTAATTTTTTTAAAAATTGAGTTGTCTCTTTTAGGAACTAAATTATTGATTTACTCAACAAAAAAATTATTAAGAATTGCTTTACCTGTCAAGGTATTAAAGGTAAAACCCCTGAGGAAGATGAAGCTTCAGTATCTAAAGTTGACTTAGTGGATGTAGAATCCAGAAGCCATGATTGATTATAGGCTTCAATTCCATCAAATTCAACTTCTTCATGGTTTTGTTCAACATCACCTCTCTTTCCCAACTTTTGAATTCCTTCCAATTCCATTGTAACTTCTCTCATGGTTGGCCTTTTCCTCCCTTTCAATTCTAAGCATCTCTTTGCAATGTTTGCAACTGCCACCATTTCTTCTTTCTCTCCTCCCTCCATTATTCTTTTGTCAATGATATCAAACAGACGATCTTCCTCCATACATATTATGAAATATGAAGCTAAACTTTTGGCCTCTGATCTCATAGGACATATTGGCTTTTGCCCAGTTAAAAGCTCAACCAAAACTACTCCAAAACTATACACATCACTCTTTTCAGTAAATTGACTTGTATAATAGTACTCAGGATCTAAGTACCCAAAAGTACCTTGAACATTTGTGGTGATGTGAGTAGCTTCAATTGAAACCATTCTAGATGTCCCAAAATCTGCAATTTTTGCCTTATATTTCTCATCCAAAAGTATGTTTGTTGATTTGATGTCTCTATGGTAAATGGGTTGAGAAGCAGACGAGTGTAAGTAAAACAATGCTCCTGCAACTTCATTGGCTATTCTTAAACGAATCTCCCATGTCATAGGCAAGTCATCATTTTGTTCATGCAAATATTGGGATAAGGTACCATTAGGAATGAATTCATACACAAGCAGAGGATCCTCTGTTTCCAAGCAAAACCCTAATAAGTTAACCACATTTCTGTGATTAATTTGGGAAAGAATGACAACTTCATTGATGAAATCTTCAACATTTCCTTTGACTTTGAACATTTTCACAGCAACAATCTGACCATCTACAAGCATGCCCTTGTACACAGTGCCTTGGCCTCCCTTGCCAAGTATTCTATTCACATTGAATTGTTCAGTGGCTTTTTCAAGGTCCTTTGAGTTGAACAATTTGGTTTTGTCAAAGCTATTATTTTTATCGGAGGATAACTTTTGATTTAATAACAAACCTCCATTTTGTTTGAAATATCTTTCCTTGAGTTTTTGCTTTTGTCTTCTCCTTAGAAATTTGTATAACCACCATAAGCCAATGAGGAAAAGAATTGATCCCACAGTTGAGGAAACTCCTACACACACATGTGAAAATAAGAAGTTTTAATTAATTAATTGCTTTGCAAATTCAAATGCACATGCATATATCCATCTTTTGCTAAAAGTAAACCATGGAGTCCCCTTTTTTCTCTTTATGGTTTTTCTTTCCAGTGTCATCTTTCTTTCTATTATCTATTTTTGATTTAAGAAAGGAATTTAGATTGCAATGAAAGTGAAACAACTGTGAGTGCCAAAGGCCCATTACAAGCAGATTGATATATATATAACAAGAATTAATAAATATCTAAAAAAAATCCTAACATAATTCCTAGGTACGACAATGTAGTTTCTAAAAAAATAAAATGATGTATCCATTAATCATATTCATAGACTAAAATGTATATCAATTGATATTTTTATAAACTAACAAGTATACTATTTAAGTTTTTTAAACAATAAATTACTTTGAAGATCAAATTTTCACTGATCTGTTTATTGAATCATATTGAATATCTTAATCATAGAGATTGATGCATACCTACTACGATAACCAACTTTCTTTTCGATCCAACCGCACCAAAGTAGTATGGAATCTCTGAAAATTCAAGAACATAATAATATTATTACAAAAATTTATCAACTCTGTAAAAACAAAACTAACAAAAGAAAAAGGGGTCAAAATTAAAAAAAAAAAGGATAATTTACACAGAAGGTCCATGTGGTTTAGTTTATTTACAGAAAAGATCCATATGGTTTAAAAAGTAACAAATAAGGGCCTGTGATTTGCTCTGTTAACAAAAAGGGTCTCATAAGGTATTTTGTCATCCAAAACTAACGAAATTAGGATAATGTGCAGCTCACCTACGTGACTCATTTCCACATACTCAGTCCTTAATTTCTCCTCCATTGTGTAGAAATCGAACTCTATCTCCACATCTTCGCGAATGTTAACTCTCATTCTCGCCTTTTTCTTCCATTCTCAAACCCTAATCCTCAAAAATTAAGGATTGGGTATGTAAAAATGGGTCACGTGAGTTGCACATTGTCCTAATTTCGTTAGTTTTGGATGACAAATATCTCCTAAGACCTTTTTTGTTAACGGAGCAAACCACGGACCCTTATTTATACCACGTTTTAAATCGCAGTGACCCTTCTTGTAAATGAGCTGGACCACGTAGACATATTGTGTAATTTACCAAAGAAAAATTTAAAATTATTTATAATTAAGTACCTGAACAATTTGATCCATAGAAAGCCAAATAAGCATTGCCACGGAATCCAAGATTGCAGGATTATTTGAAACCGGAGTTGTTATATGTTGGAGATTTAACCGTAGTGTGATAGCAAGAACGAGAAGATGTATTTCCAAACCTTAATTCACTATAATTATAATTCATTATCATCCAATCAAGCACCGCAGGAGCAAAACTCAAATTCTTCAATTGACGAAAACTCTCATTGTAAGATCGGGTATCATTATAATAATCATAATCATATGTTGGATAAACCCAATCTGTGGTAGCAATTAGGGCATACCCACTGCTACAATAATATTCACTATCACCCTTTTCTTTAGACCTTATGGCTTGGTTGTCCATTGTAACGTTGTACTCTGCAAGGTACTCAGGTAACGAGGTCTCACAGCAATACCTGTTAAAAAACATTAGCCAGATCAGAGAGATTTAAGATAAAGGGTATGTTTGGTACTCTGTCATATATGTCGTAGTATCTCAAATATCGTGGTATGTAATATTATAGTATAAGATACCTGGTATTTATAATACCAATGTTTAGTATGACAATAGTAGATATCAGAGATGTAAGATGCATATGTTTAGATGTCGACATATGATGATATCATGACGTTACCAAACGTCAGACATTCAAGATACTATAGTATATAAGATGACGGACATGGGTTGTTAGCGTACTAAATGCACGTACAAATAAATTTATATATATATATTGAACAATTATAAATGCATAATCTTGTGTGGCTTAGAATTAATTTTTGATAACAGTAACTAATTTTTTTTCATTACTTGCATACGTCTCAAAATGTAGAACTAATTTAAATATTTAAGGCCATTCCATAATTTAAATATAAAATAAAAAAATCGAACCTTTCACATTTAGTTAAAGATATTTAAAATTGCTGATTGGGATGCTTAGAGTTGTGAGTATGGTTGACTCCGATGGAGATTGATATTTTAACAATCTTTCAGGTGTTTTATCTAGTGAGGGGTTGGATTTGATTATGGGAAGGCATCCTCCTTTGAGTGGTTTGTCTGATAGTCTAAGGTGGATTGATGAATCTTCTGGAATGTTTTTTGTCAAGCCATACTATGGTCTTTTTATGGGGGACAAATTGGGATCTCAGAAAAAGGATTCGAGAGTAATTTGGAAGGGGAAAGGTATGAAGAGTAATTTGGAAGTGGAAAGGTATGGAGAGGGTTAAATATTTCCTTTGGTTGGCTGGTCATGAGAGATTTTGTACTAATATTCGTAGAGCTAGATGGATGCATTGTGATCCTAATTGTGGGATTTGTCAAGGGTAATTGGAGACAACTATACATGTACTCAGAGATTGCTCCTTTGCCAAAGGAGTGTGGGGAGAATTGTTCCCAAGGAGTTGAAAGATTCTTTTTTTTTCTCTTGATCTTTGGGAGTGGCTTCTGAGTAATTTGAAGCCTTCCAGAAATTAGAGTTTTGATCGGTGGAGCACTACTTTTGGAATCACGTGTTGGTTGATCTAGAAGTGGAGGAACAACAGGATTTTTTATGTGAACTGGATTCAACCTGTTCAGTTTCAGGAAATTATTCAGAATTGGGTTGATTGGGTTGAGAATGCGAATAATGTGAATGGTATGGATTTATCTGTGCGTGTTTCTAGGCCTAGCTTCATCAGATGGGAGGCGCCGAGTGAAGGTTGGATGAAGATGAATTCTGATGGGTCTCGATGTGTGACCTCTAAGTTGGCTGCTTGTGAGGGATTGATACGTGATGAGAATGGTTTATGGAAAGGAGGTCTTGCCAGAAAACTCGGTATCTGTTCTATTGTTGATGCTGAGTTATGAGGAATTTGTGAGGGTCTTAAACTTGCTTGGAATTTGGGATACCAATCTATTATTGTTGAATCTGATTCTCTCTCGGCTGTTAGTTTGATAAATTCTAGTGATATTTTGAGGAGAAGCCCTATGGGCTGTTGCAGATGATCGATAGATGGAAGGGTAGAGATTGGAGAGTGGTTTTTGCTCATGTTTGTCATGAAGGGAATAGAGCGGTGGATTGCTTAGCTAGTGTTGCGATGAAGATGGAGCAGATTAGGGATGCTTGGATCGAGCCACCTAGTTGTGTGGATTTAATTTTGTTTGAGGATTTGTTTGGGCCCTTGTTGTCCCGTGGGTTTTAGCTTTTGCTTGTTGTTCCTTTCGTTTAGTCCTTGTAACCTCTTGATTGTACAAAAAAAAAATATTTAAAATTGCCCAATCGATGCAATTTTATAAGATATATTTTTATCTTAAAAGGTATATTTGTTAATAACTGCTAATAAACACTATTTAATATTTATTTCTTTTTTAACAATAGTTCTTAACAAACATCACTTTTTTTAAAAAAAAAAAAAACTTCACTATATATATATATATATCTTTTTCATATCAAAATATGTGTCTATTAAGACGTTATTTAAAAACAATAGTCATATGTTTTAATATATGAAATCAAACATATATTCACATATTTTCATATATTCATAGTAAATCTCATTTTATTCTCCAATATTTACTCTAAATTTAGTTTTAGTGCTTAATATTTTTTCTGCTCCATTTTGATACTTAATATTTCTCAAAAGTTTCGTTTTGAGAAATTAATATTTTGATACTTAATATTTCAGCAAACAATGTCAAATTAAACTTGAAATCATATCTAAAAGTGGGTCGTTCATTTCATGAAATTGGTCATATCTCTCTTGTCTACTTTACGAATATGACAAAATTGGAGTTACGATACTCTTGATAAGTTCTTTCTCAGCTCAATTGGAGCCTTCAACAAACAAAGTTAAATAGTATTTCGAAAGTGGATTTGATCAAAACACCAATACTAACTTTTGGAGTACTATTTGACATTGTTTGCCGACGACCCTAATTAATTAAGCAAAGAAATAACTTGCTCAGAGTAACCTGTAGATCCAATTTTGTCGCACTTGAGCTTAAAAAAAGAGAGATATGGACAACTTCATTAAATGAGTGACCTAATTCCGGGACGATTTCAAGCTCAATTTTGTCTTGTTTGGTTAAGGCCCCAACTTGGGAGAAAATTAAAATAAATGAGAAAAAGTAATCTAAAGCTTCGATTTTTTTACATTCGAACTTGAAATGAGAAAGAGATAATCACATTTAGTAGTTAAGAACCAAAATAGAACTTTTTGAAAAAATTACGGACCAAAATGGAACAGAAAAAATATTAGGGACTAAAACATAAATTAAGATAAATATTGTAGAAAGGTCTAACTCACTCCAAAAGAACTATCTACAAACTAAGCTATAATACCATGTTGAAATGTTAACTCACCCTAAAAAAGTTCTCGAGAGAGGAAGGTTATTGTCTTAGTATATACATATAGAGTTAGAAAGCTTTTTAAGGAAACATGTCTTCAACAAATTTTAAGAACCAAAATGAGAGTTTGAACTATATTCATACCTGCCATTGCAATTTGCCAATAACTCCTTTTCTTGTTGTTCTTGTTGATTTTTGTTGTTCTTGTTGTTGTTGTCGTCACAAATGGAGACGCAGCCTCCAATATCAGTGTCGTCGTAATAAGAGTGCAAGAGAGAGAGGGTGTTACATCCCACACCCACAAATCTGTTATCCTCATGGGAGTACACGAAAGGGCTTTCCCTCATGTTGATCACCCTACCACTCAAAAGATAGCCTTGTTTGTCGCAGATTTGACGATATATTGGGTTCATGATCTCAATGGTGGAAAGTCTTGCATCGATTTTTCGCACTTCCAAATTCAGCTTCTTGAGGATAGGTTTGATGTCGTCATGATCATGAGTAGTAGTAGTATTGCATTCTATTTCGAACCACTCGTCAACGTAGCAATAGGGATCACCCATTCCAAAGGGATAAGGGATGTCGATACCTCCACAATTGTCATTGCAAAAATGTGCTACACTAATATTATTACTAGTGCCACCATTTGCAATATTAGGCCATAATATCAAAACCATCATGCCTAACAATAATGCCAATTGCACTACAACAACACCCATATTCGTCTTAGCTAATTGAGCACTCACTCACTTGATGATGGTGAAGAAGAAGAAGAAGAAGTGGAAGTGAAATGACCCTTATATTTAAAAAAGATGAACATCATTAATTAAGAAGCACCAGCTTGTTTGGAAGCATTCAAAAATATGGCCCTACGTACTTAGAAAATGTTGATGAATTATTGTACGTATATATACATGATGTTTATTGTCTGCCATATAAATAATAGGCTAAAGTGTATTTTTGGTCCCATATCTTTGACAAATGTCTCAATTTGATCCCATAACTTTGGAAAAGGTCTCAATTTGGTCCTATAATTATTTTTGTTGCAATTTTGGTCTCATAACTTCTGAAAACGTCATATAATTGGTCCTAAGCTGATTTCCATTCATTTTCTGCCGTTAAAGATGATCTGACATACTGAGTTGAATGATGACGTGACAAATATGGGTGAAGTGGATTTAACGGCAGATAATGAATAGAAATCAGTTTTAGACCAACGGTTAGACGTTTTCAAAAGTTATGAGAATAAAATTGCAACAAAAACAGTTATGGGACCAAATTGAGACCTTTGCCAAATTTATGGGACTAAAATTGCAACAAAAAAATTTATGAGACCAAGTTGAAACCTTTGCTAAACTTATGAGACCAAAAATGCATTTTAGCCTAAATAATAAAGATAACAATGGGCAACGCATGGTGGGGACGACAACTCAAAAGGATTATGCATTATCTAATAAAAAAGGTGCTGGACGTACGGGAAGAAGAAAGCAATTTGCTTTAATTTCCTCGCTATTTCATTACATTTACTTTATTATATTAATCTCCCCTCTTTTCTGCTTTTCTTGTCACAACTTTTCTTTTAATCACTGTTTTGTTTGTCTATCTTTTACTTTTTCCATAGTGCTAGTCTGCATCAATAATATACAATTGACCAGAGTTGACGTAGAAAATCATTTTTTTGGTAATTATAGCTTGTAAATATAAATATAGGAAAAAATATGACTTTTATCTTAGAAATTTTATTTATTAACTATTCTTATATTGGAAAACTAAATTCAAAATGTTAATTCCGTTAAAAAGTGACTTAATATAACTGAAACGCTAATTAATTGGCATTATGTCAAAATTAATTAAGATTTATGCTACTAAATATTAGTAAAACAAATTAGAAAATAGATTGTCAGAGAATAGGAAATCGGAGGATTAGACGATATATATTAGGTTAACGTTGTTACTATCGGTTTCCATCTTTTTAATTTGAAAGCATTTATTAATTTTTATGATAAATATTAGTCAATCAATTATAAAATTATATACTTGGCCAAAAAAAAAAAATAAGAAATTTTTATATCTAAACATTTCATGCCATATTTAAAAGTAATTTTTAAAGGTACGGTGTTGTAAGCTTACAATTCTTTTAGAACCTTAAAAAATTATTTAAGATTTTTAAAAAACAAGCAGAATTTTTAAGATCAAAATAAAATGTGGCCTAATCATTTAGAACCAAAATTAAATTTTAACCTACAAAATATATTATACTTTCTCAATGGATTTGGATTGGGATGATGGAGGATGAACTTTTCTTTTTCTTTGATGAAAATGGAGGATGAACTTACCCGCAACCAGCAAAGTAAGAGGGAGACTTCAAGTCAACAAAGGGAAAATGATCCTAACCCCAAAAAAAAAAAAAAAGGATGAAAATAACTAACTTTTTAAACTCCCTATATGTCGCTATATCCTCAATAAATAAATTATTATTGATACAAATTTTGTTGATCACCAATAACTAATTTTTTATGTTGGCAAAAAAAAAAACTAATTTTTAAACTCCCTATATATCTTAGCCATTCTTAGGTACTTCTACCAGAGATATTTGTTGTATGAGTCATAAAAAAAGAGTATAACAAGTTTATTATTAAAAAATCTATAACAGATTTCCAAATGAAAAAGAGGAAATGAAGTAGCTATGGAGAGATAAGTAATTAATAATGCTGGTGGGGTAAGTGTGAGATCTTTTTAGTTATGTTTGTAATTTTGTATTGAGAATTAAATAGGAGAAAGCTAATTCCTTATTCTTTTTTTCATTTATAAATTTTAAATACTAATCTCTTATTCTCAATACAAAATTATAAATTTTAAATACTTAAAATTGAGGTATTTTGAGAAAAAAAAAATACTTCCTAAACAAGGGAGAAAATAAGTGGAGATTAATTTCTCCCCCTCCAATCTTTCTCATTCTCTCTTCCTCTAATTATCCAAACCATCCCTTAAACTCTTAAAGTGAGCACTTATGGTTTCATTCCTTTTATACTACGTGACTGACTCCCACTATTTATACAAAATTTTAGAGGAAAATTTATATTGGTAGTAGCAAAATGCCGCTCCTTCTATTTTATTTTTCTTTTTTTATGTGTTAATTGGTTTGAAATAAAAATTTAGCTAGAACTTGACATCTTATTTATGAAAAGTTTTTGGATTCAAACAAAAGACAGATAATTTAGTGGCACAAAACTTATCATTTCTTATAAATGCATTTTTTTGTCAAAGTGCAATATTGAAATTGAAAGAGAAAGCTTACTTTTTAGTCCTTAAATTTATTCCAAAACTATTATTTAGTCCCCAAATATTGGAAATTCACATTTTGGTCCATGATTTTTTTTTTTTTTGCAAACATCGACTATTTAATCCCCATAAATAATATTTCAGGGACTAAATAGTTAGAGTTTGTAAAAAGTAGGAGATCAAGAAGCGCATTGCCAATATTTTAGGGGAAGCTTGCTGCAGGTGATTTTTGGGTGAATTGGGATGTCAAAGTCTCCCATATGCATATCACCTTGTTGTTTGTGGGTTTGGCTTGATTGGGGATTTGATTTCGTGGGTGGACCCTCCTGCTAATATTAGCCTTATTTTTTTTTAAGACAGTGTGAGCTTTCCTTTGCCCCGTGATTTCTAGAGAGAGAGAGACAAACTGCAGCCCGTGTGAAAGTAAAGGAAAAATCTGACCTTTTAAAACTACCAACAAGCAAATAGGTGGAGAGTTCCCAGGAAGTAAAATCCAACAGTCTCGACCAAAAGATCAACTGTTTCACCCACATATATACTTACAAGTTTCCAGTTTCCTGTGATACCTCTTAATTATACAAAGGCTCCTTCACAAGAAGATTCATTTTCTCCTGAAGAAATTTGAGCACATCTTCTCTGCCTTCCTTTATAAGCAAATGCCTTAGCTTCCCAAATGTAACACCTGATGGCCGAATCCCCTTTTGTATCATATCTTCCAACAAAACACAAGCTTGTGTAGCATCTCCCTTTTCACACAGCCCATTTATAAGGACTTGAAAAGTGTGCATGCTAGGCACAAACCGTTTCTTCCTCATGTAACTCCATATTTTCAGAGCCCTCTCCATTTCATTTCTCTCACAAAACATTTTTATCATCATTGTATAAGTGTCAGCATCTGGTTCACATGACTTGATCATCCTGCGAAAGACTCTATAAGCCTCATCGCTCTGTTCATTGTTAATCAAGCTACTAATGAGTATATTATAGGTCCTTGAATTAGGGGTGACACCCTTGCATTTCATCTCATTTAAGACTCTAAATGCATTATTGAATTTGCTTACTTTACAAAAAGCGCCAACCAAGGCATTATAAACCACAACATCTGCCTGAATTCCAATTCTTTCCATCTCCAAGAATGTTTCAATTGCATCCTCAATCCGGTGTTCCACTCCATATGTATGAACTAGGACACTATAAATGAAAGATGTTGGCCTGCAACTGTCAGCATCCATATCCTTAACAACCTCAACAGCTTCATCAACTCTACCGGCTTTACACAGTACATCGACCATTATGCCGTAAGTGACTATATCGGGGCTGCATCCCATGTCAACCATCTCCCTGAAAACCTCCCTTGCTTTAGGCAGATTTGGAGCCCTTCCCCATCCATCAATCAATATGCTATAAGTTTTTGAGTCCGGGACAAATCGATCCTTCATGCGGTCGAAGATCTCTTGAGCCTTCCTTACATTCTTGGACTTGCATAAAGCACTTAGCAAACCATTGAATGCTGCAAGATTTGGAGGTACATCGTATTTTTCCATGACATTGAATGTGTAAACTGCCTCTTCTACCTTCTGAGCCCTAGCATACTTTCTCATAATAATACAAAAGGTCTCAATATTTAGCATCTCCTTCTTCTTCATAGCATTTACCAGGTCCCACATGATCTGATACTGCCTTATCTTAGCCAAAGATTCAATCATTGTATGATAAGCCCTGATGCTGTGTGAGTAGTTTCGCTGCTTCTCAGCCCATTCAAAAAACCTATATGCCACCATACCTGCATTCTCAAATCTCTTAAGGACATTCTCAACTAAATCTGGTGAAACTCTGATTCCAGTTTGATTAAGAGCAGTGTCAAGTGCTAATGTGGGACAAGACAACATAACTTTGCATAATTTTCTAGTTGAATCTGAAATGTCTTGCACTGGTTCACTACCACTGTACATTTTGGCAAAAACCGTCCATTTATAATATATTTTTCTTCCAAGTTCACAATGTCTAATCATTGTGTAACCCCAACCAAGAGCCACAATTCACCTGAATCACTGAACAAAGTACAAGGGATGTCAGATGCAATAACAAAGTTCGACCTCCCTTGATAAACATAAGCTTCTCCTCTTTGGGCTCATGTCTTTGTAAAATTTGATTTGAGAGATGGAGAATTAATCAAATAAATTTCATTGTTGGTCTGAACAGTTAGAAACTTGGCATCGGGAAAGCAATGATATGTGCAATGGGCCTAGTACGGCTTAAGGATGGCTGGAATGCAACTGTGGACACTCAGTAGTACACAGTCCTTTCAGTTAAACCAAAAAATTGCGCATAAGAAGCTTGCATAGCCTCTGATTTCCACTATGCTTTCACCATTTCCACTGCTGAGGAGGGAACCCTGTGAAGGTCAAGTCTGCCCAGTGGTGAGTAAAGCCTCTATGATTGCAGATTTCAGAGATTTGCCGATGCAAGTATCTGGAGGAGTGAAGATTCAATTTGCCCAGTCAAAAGAGTTTCTCTACTCTGTTTCAAGGGGAGAGAGAGAAAGATAGATATTTTTATATATATTAATTGAAATGTTTGAGACATGTATAAGTTTAAAGTGATGATATTATGTAAATGACTAAATGAGTTTCAAAAAAAAAATATATTCATTTTGGATTTTTTTGTCAAATAGTTGGATCTAAGCCTTGAACGATGTTCATCTTACAAGTTGTTAATTTAGTTTTAATCTTCGTTAAATATGAAGGTTAATCACAATTCACACACATAGAAACAAGGCAGTGCAACCCATCAACAAGCAAATGGACCAAATCAAATTTCTCTATGGTTCAACCATAGCACAACACTAGTCAATTGCGTTGGTGCACATAAAAGATTACTTTATAGAAAATAATTTACCATTAGTTAAACCCAAATGGGAATCAGACCCAGTGCAGATGGCGATTTTAACAACAATGACAAAATATAGCTAAATGCAAGAGAAAGAGCTTAAAAACATGTTCAATGTATGTATAGCAGACCATCGAGGCATATCAAAGAGGAAACATGTTGCTGCTCACTTGAGCATTTTATCAAACATCTACAGGGCACTACTGAATGACAACGCATTTCAAAAATACACTATTTAAGCCTTCAACACAAATATACAAGCACATTCAGCAAGGGAATCAATGGGATTCCAAGAAGAACAAGAGAGATATAACGACGATTTCTAGTTCAAAACCATGGAGAAACGAAAAAAAGAAGGAAGTGGTAGAAATTTACCTTTCTCGGCTCTTCTCTATCTCCTCATCTCAATTTTTCAGATTTTCTGTTGCTCATTTCCTTCATCATTCAATTCTCCCGCTTTCAAGCCCTCACTCAGTTTCTATTTTCTCGCTGCTTCTCTTTGCTCTGCGTCGCTGTGTTCATGTGCGATGGGAAGAGCAAAACGCAAGACCCCTAGCTTTTTGTTCTATTTTCAAATTATAAATTTGTTCTCATATCTTTTTGTTCATTTTCAATTTGGTCTCTTTTTTTTTTTTAAATTTGGTCTCAAATCTTTAAATCAAGTCCCAATTTAGTCTAATATTTTTTTTTTTTTGCAAATTTAGTGTCTTATCTTTGGGTCATTTGGAATTGATCTTATATTTTGGATCAGATGCGGAATTGATCTCATAACTTTGAGTTAGGTGGAACATTTCGCAAATATATGAGACCAAATATAATTTCTAACAAAAAAGGGATTATGTGGGTCTAAATATATGCCCTAATATTCATTTTGGTCCTTTATATTTTAAAATGTTTAAATTAGTCTTAAATGTTGACAAAATATTTTATTTTGGTCTCGAACTACTAAATTTGGTTATATTTTTCTCGTCTCTCATTTTAAGTTTAAAAGACTTGTTAAGAGTAACTCGTAGCTCTGAATTCATCACTTCCAAACTTGAAACGAGAGAGATATAATCAATTTCATTTGACCGTGAAATAAGTTGTTTACTTTTATAATACATTTGACCTCATTTGCTGACGACCACAATTAGACAGAAAAAATACTCTTTAAAAGCAATACATGGCTATAAACTCGTCATCCTCAACTTTTCTATGTTAGTTGGTTTTTCACCGTTTTTTCCTTAATCAAAATAAATAAATAAATAAACTTTGAAAATACAAACAAGCTTAAAGGAACAAAGTATGTATGAAATGGAAATCTTATATCGGAAATTTAATCCAAATTGCACATTGCAAGTACAGATTGGAACAGGCCAAAAAAAAAAAAGTACAGATTGGAAACTCTAGCTAGCCAAAAAAGAAAAGTACATAATAGAAACGTGTTAATTTATCACCCCACAAAAAGTGACCGATCAAGTTTGAATTTTATTGGAAGATAATTTTTGTTATTATAAAAAAGAAAAAATTGGCATGAAAATCTTATTATAAATTTTGAAAAAGTAAGAAATCGGAAAAGAAATATAAAGTGCTTGCGTTTTTTTTTTCCAAAACATCTCTTAACTCGACAGACCAATAACTAATCCTTCGTAAATCGATGCTCTATTTTATTTAATTAATTATTTCTCCCTCATCTTGTGCTATACATATTGGCATATTGCCGAACCCCATTGCATTTTACGTGTGGCTTTGACCACTTATAAACATTTGTTATACCTTGTAATAAAATATAATGTATAAATATTCCTTACAATTTAATACTATTATATATCATAAAAGTAAACAAATACATATAAGTATATAACATTATATATTCTATCCAATGATTAGATTATTATTATTAATTATATTGATCAATAGTTGTATACTGTTGTATTTCAACTTAATATGAACCATTAGAATTCTCTTTATGAAATTATTCCTAGAATCGCAGATGGAATCCTTACAAGAAGCAAGAGTAGTCAAGAATACTAGGACATAATTAAAATAGCTTAAAGGTATACTAATTTTTTTAAAAAAAAATTAAGCTACAATAATGCACAAAATCTATAAACTTTATTCACTTTCCAAAAACACACTAATGAACCTTTAAAAGTAATAAAAAAAATAGTACAATCTCTGATTGTAAACAATTAACTTATTTTTTGATTTTTTAGTAAAAATAAAAAATGTATATTTTAAAAAAAATTTAACTACTATTAACTATAATAATAAATAAATTATTTAAAGGTTACGTCAATAAAAAAAATACACCAACGATTATATAATCACTATTTTTTTTAAAATAAAAATCTGAATAAAATGGATATTTTGTAAAACATGTAAAATTTAATTTTTTTTTTCACTTTTCAAAATTTCTATAATTTTTTAAACGATAATTAAAGTTTGAATAATATTAGACATTTTAACCAAATTGAAATATAGAGATTTAGATGTATTCTAAAACGTGTCAATGTTGATTTACCCAATGTAATATCACATCAGCTTTACAGACAAGATGTACGCAGTTTTATTTCTGCTTTACAGACAAACTGTTTTAAGGATTTGAACCCGTGACTATTGGTCATCAGTAACAACCTTACTGTTACACTAAGGTTCACTCTCTTCAAAGTTTAAAAGTGAATGATTTGGATTCCAATTTGGCCTCTAAATTTTATTTGACATTATTTTGTATCTCTATGTGATTTTATATCATATAGATACAAAATTTATGTTAGCAGCTCTATTATGCTTATTTTCAGACTAAATTGTTCCATTCTATCAGTCACTAAATCCACTTTATCGCCTTTTTAATTATAGTTTTGTTGGCTGCCTCTTCTTTCTCTAATTTTGCCTAATTTCAAGTCCTATGGGCATAGGACTAATTCCCCTTTTCATTTGCCTATTTCAGTCCTATGGGCATAGGACTAATTCCCTTTTCACTGCAGTAACTTCTTAATCTGATTTTTCTTTTCTTTTAGGGACCAATCTGTTGCTTCCACCTCAGCCTTCTATTTGGAGGAATTCTCAAACTCATTTAGTGGTGGTCATGTGCCAACCATGTGCCAAGGGTTTTATTTTGGAAAGGGGAAGCATATTTAAAGAGAAGTTGAATTGAGAAAGAGGGGAGAACGCATATACTGGAGGCAGAGAGACGCATTTTTTGGGAAGCTGAAGCAGGGAGCTCGTTTTGAAGGACCCAATCCGCCATTTGTTCACTCTTTGCTCAGATTTACTAGCTTTTCTTCTTTCCCTAGCTTTAATTTCGTTCTTGTAATGAATCTTAGAGGCTAGACCTCTAATCTAGCTTGGTTGTATAGAGATATGGAGAATATCATGTTTTGAGACTATACTTTGATCTTAATGCAATCTTATTTTCCTTTGAGTTTTGATTCTCTCTCTGATTTAATTTTATGATTGTCTTGGATGGATTATGTTAGAGAGCTCCTAATTGTATTTCATTCATGATTAATCTTGTCATCTAGGCTCAAATCTTTGTTTGATGTTTAGAGAAGTGACACATGCTTTGTTAGTAGAATAACTTCATTTCTATTTTCAAAAGTATGAGAAGGAATCTCTAGTTTAGCTACCACCACTGAGACCTAGTTAAATTAGGCTTAGTTCATCTCTTGTTATAATTGTTCTTGAACTTGAGAGTCTGTTACTTAAGAGTTTGAGATGAATGAAGGTAGGTCGGTTCCAACTTCTGATTTTTGTGAGATATTGATGAAATCTGATTTTTCTTCAAGCTAAGCAAACTCAAGGTTATAAGATGTTTTGTTAATGATTAACATGAGAAACTCCATTTCAATATGCAACCCGGCTAGATGTTTTTATTGTTGAATTTTCTTAAACCGTTTTCTCACTTACTTTGTTATCGAATCCTCAATCCAATTTGCTTCTCCTTACTTTAGTTTTTCACCATTTAGAGTCTTAATTCACAACCCATTCCATTTTAAGTTTCGTTGTTATTTTCAAACTTGAATCCTAGTCATTCTTCCCCGTTGGACTCGACCCTACTCACCGCTATATGCAAAATTAAGGAATTCAAGTAGTAGGATTAATTTGTTGGTTTCGACCCCTAACAATTTAGAAGCCAAATTGAGTTTAAAATCTTTCAATTTTTGCAATCACATTTATTGGCATGCGCGTTTGCAATATTTGAAAGTAAGATATTCTATTCCCACTTTAATTTCATAATAGACTACTGCACGTCATTGTGAAGCTACCACGTACGTCCATATGTATGTGGGTTCATTCCTCACGTTAACTTGTTTCCAATTTTAAATAATACATCAATGACAATGTATATACTGCATATTTTATTTATTCCATTTTTTAAATTTGCATACCGTATATTCAATAAATCTCTAATGATAATTTACAGGTCGCGGTTCATTTTTCACAAATATTTTTAATTAAAAATAATATCATTCAAAATACTATCATATATAGTAAGTGTGAATAGTTCTATCATTTTTTTTGTAATGCTAACGAGTGCCCTTCGTTAAAGTGTATTTATTGCATTCTGAAAATGTAAATTCTATTTTAAAAAATGAAATTTACTTCAAAATTTTAATGAAGTAATAATTTTAAAAAAGGAAATTCTGAGATAAATTTTTTTTTTCAAAGTAGAATTTTCATTTTCAGAATGTAATAAATACACCTTAACGAATGTTCTAAGGGCACTCGTTAGCATTATTTTTTTTTTTAATATAGTGTGAATAGTTCTATCAATAATTATTTGATCCCTAATAAGTTCACTAAAGTTCACTATGTAAAAATGTTCTATATATGTTTGATCCCTACATAATAATATATCTTAATAGAGAGCTTAATTAAAATGCACAATCCTTAATAACAAAGTCTAGATGCCGTGGACAGGCAAAATAATAGTAATAAATAATAATAACAAGTTTCCAATAATGCATGATTTAATTAACATTTTTTTTGTAGGATAATTAATATTTATTTTGTTCCTCTTAAGTCTTAATACGTTGAGGTACCGTAATCTGTGGGCATTAAAACTAATGAAGATTTAATGGCACGTTGTCATTCATTTCATTGTGAATTTACTTATTTGACTGGCTAGCGTGATTTCTGCAGGTTTAATATTTTTTTCCAATTCCTTACGAAACAAATTTAAATGTATTAATTCATAATTAATACTTTATTAATTTATTTTTGCATTCGTGAACTGCACATTGCTCTACTCCGTCTTTACAAATTCTCTCAACGTATACCATATCATTCAATTGTAATTAAAGTTTCATTTACGTACCTTAATTATTCTCCATTTGAATTTAAAATATTTTTATGAATATTTATTGACAATAAGTTTTATTCAGATAACTATGTATTATATATGTTGCAAAAATGTCAACTCTATAATGATGAAAATCAAAGATGTCAACATCAGCAAGAAAGTTTACAGGGATTAAAAGTTTTTCCTCAATCTTTGACCATCTAGATCTCTTAATATCCAATCTTTATATAACATTTTCTTAAGCATCAAATGATCAAAGAGACACTTTTTTTTCTTTCTTCAAATTAAGAGAAGCTATGATATAGAGCCGTAAAAACGAGTCAGGCCCGGTGGGCCGGCTCGTTTAACCCACTAAAATTGGCGAGTTGGGTTGAGAAAATCTGGCTCGTAAAAAATTTTAGCTCGAGTGGGTTGACTCACTTAACTCGCGGCTCGTGGTGGGCTAGCTCGAGTGAGTTGGTGAGTTAGTGAGCTAACCCACCTTTTTTTTTAAAAAAATATAAAATTATAAAATTAATAAGTATAACCCTAANGGGTTGGCTCACTTTGACGGTTCTATATGACTATTACCAACTCCAGGTTAGTTTCCTTTTATATAAAAGTTATATATAATATTTTAAAAAAAAAACCGAAAATAAGTGGTCAAAATAAGAGGGAGAGACACTGAAGAAGGAGTTGTTGTTTCGGACGCGTTCAGGTAAGAAAACAATTGGCCGGAAACCATTTAGAATTTGACTTACAACATTATTATATTGATAAGTCAAAACTTTGACTGAGTGACAAATAACGTAATTTGCTCCTGTATTCACATAATTTGTAATCTAGGAAAACACAAATCCTAAAAATTCATATTCTTCCCTTTTCAGTTTTCACCATATAACAACAATATGCACAAATCCGACATCAATCTCTCCTTTTTTATTTTCTTCCTTCCTTCTTTACAAGATTCTGAGTAAATTAAAAATCACCTTTTTTAGTGAAGTATATCTTCAAACACAAATCCAATTCAATCAATGCAGTAGATTACAAACCCCAACTTTACCACTTACACCAAATCCAATCCAATTCAATCAATTCAGTCCAATTCAAACCATAACTTTGCCATTTTCACCATTTACTCACATTCTCTTTTACCAACAAGTGGTTGATCCAAGCGATAAGTCACTTGGTACCGCTTAAGAAAAGTCCCGTATTCAAATCCTTATGAATGCAGTTACTCTTGTTAGAAGACTCACCCACTATAGCCAGGAGTGACCTCGGATACCGGGTAATTAAAAAAAAATATCCAACTTAATTAAAAGTTTAAAACCATTTAACACAATAAATCCTTTTTATTTAGTGGGACCCACCACAACTTCGTCTTCTTCTATAAAACTCACTTCACCACTATCATCTCAAGAATATTGTCACGCAGAAAAAACAATAGCCAGGTCAGAAATGGCGAACCAATCATTTTTCTCTTTCATTCTTCTTCTTCTTTTTCTGCATGTCTCTGTTTCTTCCTCTGCTTCTTCTCCTCCTTCATTATATGATAAGTTTCTCGATTGTATGATAAACGAGGCAAGCATATTAGACACAACCTCTCCTTCCGACATAATCTTCGAAAAATCCAATCTTTCTTATTCCTCTGTTCTCCAAAACTACATTCGAAACGCCAGATTCAACAAATCCACAACCCCAAAACCCCAAATCATCGTAACCCCATTAAAACAATCTCACGTTAGTTCCACCGTAATCTGCGCCAAATCCATCGGAATCCAAATCAAAATCCGAAGTGGCGGCCACGATTACGAAGGCATTTCTTATGTCTCCGACATCCCCTTTATCATCCTTGATCTCTTTAACCTCCGTAACATCACCGTCGACGCCGTAAACGACGTCGCCGTCGTCCAAGCCGGCGCGACACTCGGCGAACTCTATTACCAAATCTGGAAACAGAGCAAGGTGAAGGCTTTCCCCGCCGGAGTTTGCCCCACCGTCGGAATCGGCGGCCACCTCTCCGGCGGCGGGTACGGCAACATGCTCCGACGGTACGGTCTCTCCGTCGATAACGTCGTCGACGCCGAAATCGTTGACGTCAACGGAAGAATCTTGAATAAAGATTCCATGGGTGAAGATTTGTTTTGGGCTATTAAAGGAGGAGGAGGAGGTAGTTTTGGAGTTATATTGTCGTATACAATAAAACTCGTTGATGTACCAGAAATTGTGACAGTTTTTCGAGTTGAGAAGACTTTGGATCAAAACGCAACCGATCTTGTCGTTCAATGGCAGGATGTTGCTCCTAAAGTAGACGACAGGCTCTTCATGAGGATGCTGATACAACCAATCACAGCAAAGAAATCGAATGCAAAAGGTGAAAAAACAATAAGAGCTTCAGTGGTGGCGTTATTTCAAGGAGGTTCCGACGAACTAGTGACGATTTTGGGTAAACAATTTCCAATTCTTGCATTAAAGAAAGAGGATTGCAACGAAACGACATGGATTGATTCTGTTCTTTGGTGGGCGAATTACGATTTGGGTACAAAAGCAGAGGTTCTACTCGATAGAGATTTGAACGATGCGAGTTTTGGTAAGAGGAAATCGGATTATGTTCAAACTGCGATTCCAAAACGTGGGTTGGAGTCAATATGGAAGAAGATGATTGAATTGGGGAAAGTTGGTTTTGTGTTCAATCCATATGGTGGAAAAATGTGGGAGATTCCGTCTGATGCGACGCCGTTTCCACACAGAGCAGGGAATCTGTTCAAGGTTCAGTATTCAGTGAATTGGGATGATCCGTCGAGTGAAGTGGAGAAGAATTATTTATCGCAGGCGAAATTGCTGTATAGTTTTATGACGCCGTATGTTTCGAAGAATCCGAGGAGTGCGTACTTGAATTACAGGGATCTTGATATTGGGATTAATAATTTTGGAAAGGATAGTTATGAGCAAGGTCAAGTGTATGGATCCAAGTATTTCAATGGTAATTTTGAGAGGTTGGTGAAGGTTAAGACTGAAGTGGATCCTGAGAATTTCTTTAGGAATGAGCAGAGTATTCCGGTGTCTCCTAAAAAATTATAGTTTTTTTAATAGATATATGGAGGTTATGTTGTTACAATTTATAGTGAGCGTTTTTATAAAAAGATTTCTTTGAAGTATGGAATATTGTGGGTTAAGTGTATGAAAATAAGTAAATAATGAAGAGAAAACTAAAAGGTTAAAAATTCAGAGAAAACGTTGCGGCTGTCATTACTCCAATATGCATATATACACCAAAGAATTCAGCTAACCTAGTGGCATATGTGTAATATCCTTATAACCAAACTAACTGATTGCAATAATAAAATTTACTCCGAGTGCTACACTACACTAAGCTTTACAACAAACAATCAAGAATGCATGCCATCTGTACAAAGAATAAAAACGATATTTTTTTTGTTCATAAAAAAAAAACGATATTCACACATAAATTTAACAAAGTATAAAATGTGGACATCGTTTTGAAGTAAAAATGAGATGTCCAATAGCAGAAATTGAGAAGTATAAATCTTTGTTTGTCGAGAGGATATGGTATTGTGTCTGGGGTAAGGGGTTCACAAAATAATGAAATATAACATACATAGAATGAGTGGGTTAAGTGGATCAAATTTTTTAATAAGTGATAGATTTATAGGCAAAGAAAATTCTGGGTAGCTATGAGAAGCTTTCTTCTCTTTGGATGTTAAGAGCTGGGTGGAAAGTAATCTTCAGCAGAAATGGGAAAGGATTATTTACAAGTAATATGCATTGTGGGGCTTTTGTTAAACTTACAATAAGTGGTTTAATATAGATTAAAAGAAAATTCTTCATTCTTCAAAAGAAAAAATTTAACCATAAATTTATCACTTCATTGTGATTAAAAGTAATGATTTTTTTTCTCACTTTCTCAACTCGTTTATTATAATATATATGAGCGAGAAATAATCTATTTTAATTGTCCATGTTAGAAATAACGGTAAAAATTAGAAGAAATCACATTTTGGGTATCAAAACAAAATAAAAAATAGTTTGAGGACCAAAATGAAATTAACCTCATAATTTGATGACCAAAATAACTATTTAACTATTAGATTACATGTACTTTGACCCAAAATTGTTTAATTTCAAATGGATCAAACATAAGTTTTGTTCTTAAGGAACTCAAGAAAACTAAGGATATACAAATTATACTATTAATGTCATGGTCAACAATGATAAAAGACAATATGGAAAAATTTATATGATCAATAGTATAAAAGAGTTAATAAAAAATAAAATTTATAATTAAAAGAAATTATAACAAAAATGTAAGTAATTTTATACAAAATTTGACCATTAAAAACAATAGCTATTATCCAAATAGACAAGTTATAGATCCAAACATTGGAGATATTATATTGTAAAAAAGGAAAAAAGAGATATTATAAATTAATTAGTGACCGTCATTACTTATTTATGTGTAATTGTGTACGATGTCATTTTCAAAAGAAAATACTTGGATCTCTATTCTAAATTCTAGATTGAGATTTGTTATGAAAAAAAAAGAAACTTATACGAGTATAAATGTATAATGATACGGTGTAAATTTCAAATTGGACCCTTATTTTTCATTTGTTTCAAATCGGCCTTATATATTTCCATGATGTTTTAAATTGGTCCAAAAAATACTTATAAGATGCGATTTGACCTCATTTGCTTGAGATCTTAATTGGACAGAGAAAAAATTCTTCAAAAGTTAACACATAGCTTCAAATTCGTCGCATTCGGACTTAAAAAATGATAGATATTATCAATTTCACTTGTTTGGCCGTGAAACGAGTTGTCCACTATGAGGACTCGATTTGACCCAATTTGTTGATGGTTCCAAAGTAATTATCAAAGGAAATTCGCTCTAAATTTGTCATATTTGAGTTTAAAATAACATATATATGACCACATTAATTATTTGGGATCAATTTGAAATACTATGAAAACATGTATGACCAATCTAAAACGAATGAAAGATAAGGAACTGATTTGAAACCTATCTGATACATAAGGGACCAGTTTGGGTTCACAATCCCTGAACACGCAACCCAACCCACATACGTGCGCGGGCTGAAATTTTTTAGACCAAACCAACCCGGGGAGATAGTGACAATTTTGGGTAAACAATTTCCGATTCTTGCATTAAATAAAGAGGATTGCAACGAAACGACATGGATTGATTTTGTGCTTTGGTGGGCGAATTATGATTTGGGTACAAAATCAGAGGTTCTACTCGATAGAGATTTGAATGATGCGAGTTTTGGCAAAAGGAAATCGAATTATGTGCAAACTTCGATTCCAAGACGTGGGTTGGAATCAATTTGGAAGAAGATGATTGAATTGGGGAAAGTTGGGTTTGTGTTCAATCCATATGGAGAAAAAATGATTGAATCCGAGGAGTTCGTACTTGAATCACAGGGATCTTGATATTGGGATTAACAATTTTGGAAAGGATAGCTACGAGCAAGGTCAAGTGTATGGATCGAAGTATTTTAATGGTAACTTTCAGAGGTTGGTGAAGGTTAAGATTCAAGTGGATTCTAGGAATTTTTTCAGGAACGAGCAAAGTATTCCAGTGTCTTCCAAAAAATTATAGTTTTTTTTCACAGATTTGGTTGTTATGTTGTTATAGTTTTTAGTAAGTATTTTCTTTGAAGTTTGGAATATTGTGGGTGAAATATAAAATGTTGACAGATAATTAATAAGATGATTATTACAGAATGTTGAATTTTGGGAATGGAGTTGATTTGTGTGATATGATTAGAATTGGATGGATATAAGGTGTGAGCCAAATCCAACTTTTTTATTTGTTGGGTCTGAAGGTAATTGATGTTTGATCCACATGGATGGGTCTATCTATCTAACCAAATTTTATTTCAAGAAAGAGGTTTTTTCATAAAATAATTTGAGAAGATAAGAGGGCCTCATGGCTTATAATCACTCACTTCATTGCAAAGGGATAAAATTGAAAGGAAAAAAAATTAACAATTCATTGAGAGGAAGTAAAAATGAGATGTACAATAAGAGTATAACTGTACAAGACTTGTCGAGAAGATATGATATTGTGCCTATGGTTCACAAAATATGGGTTAGTTTATGATGTAGGTTTAATTCTGAGATGCAATGGATTATAAATCAATCCAATTTTGACATTTGGAACTAATGACTTGAAAAACAGGTAATCACAAGTAACTAAAAATAAAAAGGCCAAAATACTCAGACACCTCCTGAGTTTTAGGTCGGGTGAACATAACACTCCTGAGTTTTCAATTTGTACAAATAAGACCCCTGAGTTTTCAATTACGTGCAAATAACATCATTTTATTAAATTTTTGTCTACTTAGTGAGGGTATAATAGTAATTTTATAGAAAAATTTAGGCCAAAGTCCTCTTTTAGTCCCTCAAGTTTGTTCAAAGTTCTATTTTTGTCCGTCAAGTTTCAAAAAAGTTTCACCGTTAGTCCTTCTCCAATTTCTATCCAATTTTTTTGTTAAACAAAAGAAAAAATTGGTTTACATCCTCCAAAAGTTTTGTTTTTTTGAATTAAGGTCCTTTCTTTTTATCATTGGACCAAAATATAAGAAAAATGAAAAAAATTAGGATTTGAAACAAAACTGTTTTGGTCCAAAATTGTTTACAAGCATAAAGGACCTTAATTCAAAATAATAGGATTACAAAATTTACAAGCAGAATTGAAGAAGAAGAAAAGGAAGATGGCTAAAAGATCAGATTTTGCACATAAGCTGCTTGATGATTTCAGGCTGATAAAAGAAATAATGAATAATGTGTGTCGGAAATCAAGCCAATCCCACCAGCTTCCTCTAGGTATGCTCATATATAGATTTGAATCAATACTTCATTTTCATGCATTTTCACTGCTGATGATGTTGATAAACTGACAGCTGTTGAGTGCATTGCAAAGTGCTTTTTTTCCCCTTGAGATGTTACATGAATGAAAATGCAATATGTTAGCCTTATAAATTTAAAGGCTCTCTGTCTAATGAGAAGAATGGTTTCTGGTGTATGATAATCATTGAACAAATAAGAGCTGAAATGCTCAAGGTTGATTTTATGGGGTGAATTCAGTCCCTTGAACATTAATCTATCAGTAAAGATTATATCTATACTACATATTACATAAACATGCGGCATAGGAAGTTAAATAGCTTCCCCATATATATTTTTATTGCTTTTAGAATAAAAAGAAAATAACAAAATCCAGCAAAATTGATGCCACTGAGGCTTCAATCAGAAAGGAAATGCACGCAAAGGGAGGTGATCAGCAAGCACCTAGAAGTATGTTGTCTCCTCCTTTCTGTTTTTCTTTTTCTTCACCCTAATGCCCAGCTTTTAAAGTTCTAAATGGATGTAACAACTAATTTTATTGTTTTTAATGTTTTTAGAATTAGTAATTGAAGAAATAACTGATGAAGTTGAGGAAATATAAATCTGATCTGAACAATTTGAAAAGAGAACTTAAAAGGTTAAATTTCAAATTGCTTTTAGGATAAATTTCAAATTGCATTTCTTCGTTGTCATTGTCACTTTGATGTGGTTGATGGATGAAAACTCTTTGGATTTGCTTTGGGGAAAAGAAAAAAAAAATGTAGGTTCTGATTGAGAGGTCATCTTCTGAGTATTTTACATTTCAATTATTTACCCAGGAATCAGTTTTACAAACTTTTTGCTGTGCCTTGCTTCTATAAGATCAAAAGGTGGGTTAGTGGGACCTGAGTTTTATTAATAACTATTTATCTATTCTGTATTCTTCTGCTTCAACCGGGAAAGGAGTATCCTATTGTGATTTCTAAATTGTCACAGAAAACATTAGCATTTGCACGTGCCTTCTAAATGCTAACAAAAGCTGGACATATGGTCTGCATCCAAGAACCATTTCCTATGATTTGTTTTGAGGACATATGGACATATGGTAAGAAATTTCTGCACTTTACTTAAATCCACGGTTATCTTTTCTTTGGTAATGTTACACTTTAAATGTCATCAATTTTGTTTTCATCTTTTATCTACTTAATTTGCTGGTATTTACTTCTATTTTACATATCATGAGAAAATTGTAATAATATATGCAAAAGCTTTTGGGCTCCACTTTTGAATTGGATGACATTATTAAGTAAACTCAATTTATTAAGAATAGACAAATTAAATTAATCAATATGTAAATATTTTTAAAAAGAGTTTTACTGAACAGTGTGTAAATTATTTTTTATGGAATAGATTTTCCTTTAAAATCACCTATGATCCATATTCAAACAATGAATGACCATGCTTAATTTGTCCCTTAATGTAATGACTAATTGGAGCCTTTTGGCCAGGAATCTTCAATCTTCAATCAAATTGATTTTCTGTCAATTTGTAACTCTGATTCTTACTGTCAATTTGCTGAATATGGTATTAATGGTATCAATTCTGTTTCAATTAAATTCATCTTGATTATTTCTATTACACTCTAATCCCTTTAGATTCTGATATGCATAGTGGGCTTCATTGGACCAAGAAAATTGTTTATCTTTTAGTCATTATCTGCTAATCCAAGTATTGAAGTGCAATCTGTTTATATTTTAGTGTTTTAACAGACCCTAAATTGAAACATAAGCATATTAAGCTCTTATAACCTCGTTGCTGCATTACTCAGTTTCTGTCAAATTTTTGTGAACTATATGTATAATAATAAATTTTGAACTGTCATGTTAGAGTAGTGTTATTGTTCAGTATTTTTCTACACTGTCAAATTTTTACTGCATTACACAACTAAGTTCTCTATTTAATATGTATCTGTTACTTGCTTCAAGTGGTTTTCTTTATATATGCGACACATTATCTATTGCTTCCTGCTTTAACCATTATTTTTATTTCTCCTGTCAGATATGAGTTTATTTTTATCAATCCAAACTCGAAAGGGTAGTGTAGTTGTGGTGAATCTTTCATGACAACAACTAACTCTAGAGCTGCCAAGCCAAGAAATACTCTGCTGATCTAAGAGATGATACTATAATTTATAATACTCTCAAGTACTGTAATTGACAACTTATTTGATATTTTGGACTGTAATCATATTCAAGAATCTTATACTTCTGCAGAATATATGATATATATTGTTAGTTCTTAATCATGTATCTCAAGTCATAATTTTCTGCATGTAAAGACAATCCTCCAGGATGATGAAACGCAAAGGAAAAGCCCGTGCATGTGCACGGGTGTCATACTAGTATATATATATACTTAGGTTTTGTTTTCTTTTGTATAATCTGTCTACGTTTTTTTTTGGTATTTTTTTAGGCAATATGCTGGGTATATCAATATAAGAATGATCTTGATGATTTTGGGTTTGGGGTATGACATAAAATTATGTATTCATATATATATATATATATATATATATTCTTTCATCAAATTCACTTTTTACCCTCTTTTCTGGAAAAGAAAAAATCATTTTAATATTTTATCATTCTTCTTATAATCTCTCTCCGAATGTAAAATAATAAACAAGAAACCAAAATGGAGAGCAAAAGTGTTTTGTTTTTCTTCTTTGGATTATAAGACCAAAAGGGTAGGTATTTTTAAAAGATTACAATATAAAATTTAATTTTTCAAAAATTAAATAGTATATTTATTAATTATTTTTAGGGTAATTTACACTTTAGTACCCTGTGGTTTGACCCTATTTCACTTTGGTACCCTGTGGTTTGAAACCTGACACTTTGGTACCCTGTGGTATTCTCCATTAACACTTTGGTACCCTTTGGGGTTATTTTGTAATTTTAACATAGCAAATTTTGCAAAAATTATATATTGACCCCAAATATTTTTAAATTTTTCATTTTAGTCCCTAGATAATATGTATC